>JASAMV010007244.1:0-12701 GCA_030248065.1 Rhynchonema sp. JSB1_4
TGTCCAACAAATCGCCGCATTTGCCAAGTAGCAATTATAGCCCATTGTATTATTTGAACGCGTGGTACAGTCCTTTTTACTCAATACTTAATAATGTAGTTTGAATGTATTCACCGTTGCCGAGGTAAAATTACAAAAGTTTTTCTGTGGCAATAAAATTGCATTTTTACCACCAAATCTCCGTTCTTTGTTTTCTCCACAGTTGCATTGCATCTGACCATTTTTGAACAAGGGAACTTTGGTCCCGGTCATCAACTTTTTTTCTGTGCTTTCTCTTGATTTATTTTTTTGGTGATTTTTTTCTGGTTGCACAAAATAACCTTACACACACTTGCACACACAGGTGTTCGTGAAAACGGATTTCGTGCGACAATGGCCGGACCTGATCCGAGTGTGCGCACGAATAACGACAAGGCAGAGCTTTTGGGCTGAGGTGAGTTGACACTAGGGTTAAAGGTCGGGGGGGGGGGGGGGGGGGGTACCCGACAGCCGACATCTGGAAGTACCCGACACCTGACATTTGAGAAAAAAGCCGACACCTGGACGGTTCTAAAAATACCCGACACCCTACGTCTCGTTTTTTGCACCAAAAACAGACAAAATTTTGTTCACTTGCATCATTAATGCAATTTTTAGCTCAATTTACTGAATTGAAGTTTTTTCAAACGAAATAAACACCAAAATGTTACATTCTGCTATAGTAAATTTCTAATTTCGTTGCCTCATGCATTCTTACAGACGCAGGGAAACTCCCGTTCGAAGTCGAAGCAGGCAACAAGCTCAACACAAAGTCAACAAGCCACGCAGCTGGCTCGTGTGCGTTTCGAATGTTTCAGTCACACAAGCTGTGTGTGTCAGCTGCGTGGCTTGTTCACTTTGTGTTGAGCTTGTTGCCTGCTTACGACTTCGAACGGGAGTTTCCCTGCGTCTGTAAGAATGCATGAGGCACCGAAATTAGAAATTTACTATACTTCGGAAACATTTGTTCGAGAAGCAAATTTTGGGGCTCTATAGACTCGGGGCCACCCCCCAGAAACTACCGTAATCCATGTGCTACCTTACCCAAATTTTTGTCACGTGATATACAGTCCCATATGAACTTGTAATATTAGTTTTGGTCGTGTCGGTCAACGGAATCGGTCATTAGGTTATTGGTAATCTCACGTGCATTCTGTGCTTGTTTCAGGCAACTTTCGTCTGAGGAATGATACCCAGTCGCTGCAGGTACTGTGCGGCTTCAAGTTCAGTCATGCTACAGATTTGATCCATAAACATGCGTTGGGGTTGTTGGGCCTGAGCCATAATGCCGCTTAATCGGCACGGGTGCTATGTGCGCACAACACCATGTAACCAACATGCAACACCCAGTGCACATGCTGCCTCAAGGTCACTTGCCCCTATGCGCGCTGATTGGCTGCACTGTTGGCTAAAATCCAGCGAGCGTGCAACTGAGATTAAAAATAGATGTTACTCTTTCATGCGACGTCGGAATGAAATAAGCTTAACATTTTTGGAATCAGCGAAAAATTCTGAACATGATAGAGGTGCTACATATAACATTCGGACAACTTTGAAATTTGACCTCGATACCATCGATGGCGATCGGCCGTGACCGATCCGGTTGACCGACACGACCAAAACTAATACTACAAGTTCATATGGGTCTGTATATCACGTGACAAAAGTTTGGGTACGGTAGCACATGGATTACGGTAGTTTCTGGGGGGTGGCCCCGAGTCTATAGAGCCCCCAAATTTTCCCTCAAAATTTTGCTCACCAATTTCCCTCAAAATTTTTCTCACCAAAACATGTTTTGAACCATAGGTGTCGGGTGTCATCTGTCGGGTGTCGGGTCCTAAAATGCCCGACATCTGGAGGCACCCGACACCCGACACATACACTTTTTGGCACCCGACACCCGACATCTCTCTAACCCTAGTTGGCACCAGATTTTGTTCTTTTTTTCGGTTAACATACGGATCAACAGACCTAGGCCTGTTCGGTACCCAAGTCGCACGCGTGGATACTGTGGGCCCTCTTCATGTTGCATGTGGTGACCTTCTTAAGCGTTAATTTGGCCCCAAATCTGCCGTAATCCCGATTACCACACCTCATAGTGACTATTCTATATGGGGAATGGCGGTCCCGCTTACGTCACCAGCAAGAGGGTGTGCTGGGACTTGAACCCATATTCGTTGCTCTCGTACCCCCACCCATGGTGATGCATGCACCGTTATCTTTACTATTTGTTGCTCTTTGGCTTTGTAGCGCGCCGGTTCTGACAACCGGTTAGAATGCGAGCGAATCAGTTATGACCTGGCGCTGGTGTTTTGGCTTTGGCTCGGACCACCCAGGGAACTGGAATTGGTCAGAAAGCGGACCGCCCAATTGCAGTAAGTGTTCCAGGAAACAGGCGTGTGTATATCAAATTTGTTTGGTGCTCGGCCCGGTCTTTTGGTGACGTGATGTGACGCTTTTTTCAGTGTTTCGCCAGTGCCAATATTTTAGACGAGTTGGAGATCTGTGGTAGAACAGCTTTAAAATGCTGGCCAAACTTGGTATCATCCATAAATCCTCAAACTGTCCTCGATAACAAAAACTACGCCACCAAACCCGATCGAGGCTGCGCGCTCACCAAGTTTGATATCGTCGTTATCTGTTTTTGAACGACTTAAAGTGGTGAAACATCCAACCGTAATCAATTCGGTATGAAATGGTAAATTGATTTTGTTTATTTCAGCGATGCGCTAATTGCCGGAAATGACCGGTCTGCTGATGCCGGTTTCAGCATGTACGTGGAGAGGCAAATGAAAGAAGGTGGGCGCGGCGCTAAAAATACCTGTTTTACTAGTTGTGGTGAAACATCAGCCAGTTGGGGAAACGCCGTGTCGCCATGCAGGTCATGAAACGGATGCAATTGTCAGCAAACTGTTGAGAAGCGAACAGCTGAGGAAGAAGTATCATTTGGTTGACAGCACGCAAGAACTGTTGAAGACTCATGTTTGAATTTTATTGTTTGGGCCGGTGTTAAACTTGGGAATTGGATAGGATCTGCCCTTGGTCATGTGAGCGTATTGAATTCAGAAATATGTATAGTAAGAGATTTACTGATGCGTACCACCATTTTCAACACGCGTAAAAGTAATTTTTACTGCACGAGAATTTTTACGCTGTTCGAATATCGTTGATCGTTGAACATCGTTGATACATAAACCTCGAAATTCATGCTCAACAAAATTCACGTATCAAAGGCAGGTTCCACTCGTTCCGAATACCACATTTCTGCTTCTATTCAAAATTTTGCACCTGTGTATAATTTCAGGTGAGCAGCATTGTGTGTCAAGCGTCGCTGACCGAACAGGCTGAACAGGCCCAAAAGTTTAAACGGTTGGTTTCGCATGCTTCCCTCCAAAATTATAATTTTGTTGTTTTTGCTCCGCTGTTGTCCCAAATTCTGGCTAAATTTGCAGGTTCGGGAAGAGGCGCAGCAAAGCGCTTGCGGCTGGAAGGCAGATACCTGTGCCAAGCTCGTTATTAGAGATTGAATTAGCCAGAGCGGGTTGGTCTAACCTTTTTTTAGTGAAATGATCGGGGCGGGTGGGTACTCGGCACTTGCGGTCATTATTACATTAAGAAATTTCATTTATGGTGGCAGATACGTGTGTATTAACGGTAATTTGGTGACCAATCTGGCGCCCACTCAGTGCAGGTATTGTATGTGAAGTGTACTTTAGACGGGATACTGTGTTGAGTGTTGATAAGACGTGATGCATTTGGATTCTGGGACCCCTTTGATTCAATATCGATCAGGGTTGGATTAAAAAAAGTTTTATTATCGAACATTTTTAACTTTTTTTGAATTTTTAGAAATTTAGAAATATGCAGAAACATACACAAAAACACGCATTTTTCAACAAAAAAGGGGAATAATAAAAAAAGTTGTAAGATAATAAAAGAAGTGAACTTACTTTTCTAATTTTTAAAAATGAAAAAAGTGGCGAGCTTTTTGAAAAAAATTTTAATTTTTACTTTTTTTAACCCGACCCTGATATCGATATCATCTAGACCCTCAGGTCGGTGGGTAGGCAGTCATGCACAATAGAATCGTTGGCTTTCCAGAAGTTAGAGCTCGACGTCACACGCCCGGTCTTCAACCACGTGCTCACCTTTTGGCCGGAAAATTTCCATTCGCGGCTGTCAGCAAAGTTGGTGATTGGTTACGCACGATTTTTCGCGTCATGAAGTTGAACACATTTATTCAGTCAGCCAAGCGAGTGTCATGCGTCGATTTGAATGGTCCGTTTGTGTCGCAAGACGAGTACTTCAAACAAATGGCGCTGCAAAAGGATGCCAAATTTGAACGGTCAGACGCATGAATTTGCATTGTTAGGTCCGTGATTATGCGGTTCCCAGGGTCGGGTTGCAGACTCTTGTATTGTAGCATGCCGTACAACGTTTTTTAATGCATCTAATGCCGTATATGTGATATACGACCATCAAAATATCGATTACAGCCCAAATCTTGCGTGTCAGATCGACTTTGCGCGCCCGGTTTTGCACCAGACCTGCATATATACATGTGTAGTAGCATGCAGTAGTATTTTACATTATCGGTGCCACATCACTAAGGGTGATATTTTCGAAACGGTGTAAAGGTCAGTTGGGTGTAAAGGTCGGTGGAAAGCTCGGTGTGAGAAAGTTCAGTGTAAGCTCGGCGTAACCTTGAAACGTTGCACGCTGAGCAAGCAGCAGACGCGCGTTTCTAAACGAAAGGTCAACTTTGACAGTTTGCTGTGCAAGCGTAAATCGTTTGTTTGCAATCTGGTTCATTTAGGCTGGTTGCACAAGCGTTTCTAAACGATATTTATGAATTTCGTAACCTTTTATGGAGCTGTTTTGATTTCGTGCTGCGATCAGTTAGTGACGTCAAAATTTTTGCCACCGCCGTCAATGAATGTTCAATTTCTCAACAGCCTTGCGGCGAAATGTTAGGTAACTTACAAATATTCCTTTAAAACGTTTGTGCAACCAGCTTAAATGAACCAGATTGCAAACAAACGCTTTACGCTTGCACAGCAAACGATCAAAGTTGACCTTTCGTTTAGAAACGCCCGTCTGCTGCTTGCTCAGCGTGCAATGTTTCAAGCTTACGGCGAGCTTACACTGAACTTTCTCACACCGAGCTTTCCACCGACCTTTACACCCAACTGACCTTTACACCGTTTCGAAAATATCACCCTATAAAAGACCAGCCCTGCGCATCCCTGTATGAATTTGGGGACAATACAGGGCGCCGCAGGCGCGATTTGGGAAAAATTGGGTGTGTTCGCCACCCAAAAATTGTCTTGTCCACAGAAAAAAGTGCCAATTTTTTGCCTTGAAAAAGGCCATTTTTGGACATTTCAGCCCATTTTGGGCACCTTTTTTTCTTAAAAAAGGCAAAATCTGAGTTTCAAAAAAAATTTTGTTTAAATTTTTTAATTAACAACTTTTTTTGAAACAACCCTGCCGCTCTTTTGGGAACGTGGACACCACGATTTCTCGTGTGTCTGGAAAACCACTTTTTACTTCACCGATCGGGCTGAATTTTTTCAGCACTTCTGTGTCGGCTGGTATACGACATTATCGCGATAAAAGAATTACCAAAAGCTCAATACACGCGCCAATGCCAGCACCTCCTATTTGTAGAAAAATCTATAAATCCACTGCAGTTGTTGAAAAATTTCCGTTGATCTGACCTGCTGATGTTACAATTCGCGTTTCGAATTTTTTTCCCGAAAAAACTAGTTTGGGTACATGTGGTTGTCTTGTGAATATACCGCCTGATGGCTAATGTCGCGATGTCTTCCTTGTCGGGCGGTTGCATAATTCCGTGCTATGCTCCCGCATACGCCAAGGATTTACCGCAATACCTAATATACATACAAGGGGGCTGTTATTGTTCACGGACTTCTTTTAGGGGGTGTATGTTTGAAGGGGCTCTATTTTTTGGAAGGGGTTGTATTTTTTCGCATCCCAAAATCTCAAAAAAATGTTCCCCAGACACCAAGGGGACCGAATTTGTAGTTTCACTTTCACCGTTTCACAGAACAGATCGCTTGATTTTTGATTTGCAGTTTATTGCCACCGAGCGACGTCCAACTCGACCAACATGGTGTGACCTGGTTGCCGTTGTCCGTCTGCAATCCCACCATCGCCATGCACTACATGCACGCTGCACTCGATCAACAAAATCAGTACTTGCTCTCAAATGAGGTAACAACATTTTTGACTTTTTCTCTCAAAGAAAGATACCACAGCATTTTGTGCCAGTATTCTTTGTATGGTGACCAAAACGTCAACCGCCATAAGTAGAAGACAGACTGTAATTCATGCAACCGTATCGCAGATGTGCAAGCACGTGCCACACGATGCATCCAAGGCGTACATTTATGACCTGGCTGCTGCCAGAGCAAAGTACAATGTTGACAACCTTGAGGATGAAGCGAGAAAGGATGACTCAGGTAGCTCAGTGGGTTAATCGTGTCACATGACACGACGTGACAGGTTCGAACACCGTTCGTGTCACATGCTCGCCCAGGGTCATTCTACCTACATAATTCGACTCAGTGTCTTGGTGGCCCTTTGCCTACACCTGTTTTCCTGGACGGGTGCTGAAGTCTTAAAATTTTTAAACTTCTGAGAAGTGTTGATTTTCATATTTTCGGAAGGGGCCGACACCCAAACACTCTCACATATGTATACACCTGCCTCACCCTGGTCCCGCTCATGTCACGAGAAAGAGCGAAAACTGTACCTATCATAGCGACCCTGAAAATGCAAGATGATAACGAACAAGACAGGTTTCAGCTAGAGAGTGTGTTTATTTTCCAGGTGTGCAGCAGTTTGCCCAGAAAAGCTGTCTGGTTTGCCTCACTCAAGTCGACCATGGTGCTTGGCAGGTGGTGGCTAATAAAAGAACTTACAACATGCGAAAAGATATTCCGACTCTCAAATACACGCATGTGGTGAGTGTGGTATTTTTAACCTGAAAACTCTGCTAATTACAAAAGTTTTGGTTTCAGATCACGACCGTTGCCACGTTTCCTTCCGCCTGTCCGGACCTGCTCTGCAACCGAATGTTACTGTTCACTCGTCAATCGTATTGGGATCAAATGGTGAGTGCATTTTGCGATTGGTTATCAATTTGGAAAGTTGACAGTTGAAAATAAAGTAATTGCAGTGGCTTGCTAGTTTGAGCTACCGCGGGGGCGACGACTACAACTGGTCAGTCTCACGCATTAGTTAGTTAGTTTATTGCGTCGGCACCAACTCATTAATACATAGATAATAACGTTAAGTGGACGAAGCATAGTTACAAGACCGGGTGTGGAGTTTACGGACATGAAAATAAATACAAAACAGGGTTGAAAGTTACGGGAATGAAAAATAAATGCAAAACAAGGACAGGAAAGGGCGAGAAGGTGGACGAAATCACGGACAGACAGACACAGACAACATGCACTCAGAAACTAAATGTAAAAGACAGACAACAGGCAGAGCCACACTCACGCATTAGTCACGTGAAGTATGGTTGCCCCGCCCTTTCATCGTGACTGTTTGAAACGTTCCATGGTGAATATTTGAAGTTGTGTTTTTTTGCGCCGTTAGGCTTGCTATGGTAATCACTCTGCAGTGACAATTATAGTGATGACCAAAAGTGGACTGTACAGCTGATGACCAAAAGTTGCAGAGTGGCGTACGCAAAACAACGACCGGTAGTCGGGAAACACGCGGCCTGCAAGCCCAGATGGTGATGGTGTACTATCAATGGATTGGCAATCCCAGGCCGTTCAAGCGATTCAATCACACATTCGCCAGCACCAAAAAATCGTACGTTTATATAGAGCTCAGACAAGGAGCTGGTGTGGGAAACATTGTTTTGGATGTGCGTATTTTGGACCAAGTCAAGTTTCATCGAAAACTGTGAATGCTGTTTAATTAGGAATTTTTGCCCTTAAAGTGCCTCTACAATTGAATGTTGACCGCGTTTGTTCGCAGCCATTTTTTTGGAAAATGAAGGCAAGGTATCAGAAACCCAGATTTAGGGAATGGATTTTCAACTCGTTGCTTTGTGATGTTTCACGGAGCCCACATATTTTCACAGGAGGAGAAAAAATGAAAAAAGTTTGAGGCGGGCCTGTGCAAGACACAAGGTAATCCAATCTAAGATATTTTCATCGTTTTATACACAGACGTTTCTCTGTTAAACGAGATATAAAGCATTGCACGAAACGCCAGGTGTGACAAATGATAAACGAAACACTCCGAAAAATCAAGCCTTTTTGAAGCACCCTTTTACTGCTATATAATTTTAGGCATCTGTGGTGAATGAAATAAGTTGTCAATTGCAAATAAAAATCGTCTAATTATCGTGTGTTCAGGGTGTGCTTTTCGTTTTTCAAAACCATACACAGCTCACACATTGTTTACCACAACATGCGCGAGGCAGCCATTCCACAGCGCACACACACAACAGAGCTTGCCAGCTGAAACATTGCTGTGTGGTCGCTGTGCTGGCTGTGTGTTGTCGTTGTGTGTGCGCTGTGGCATGGCTGCCTTGCGCATGTTGTGGTAAACATTGTGTGAGCTGTGTAGGGTTTTGAAAAACGAAAAGCACATCCTGCACACAGGATAATTAGACGATTTTTATTTGCAATTGACAACTTATTTCATTCACCACAGATGCCTAAAATTATATAGCAGTAAAAGGGTGCTTTAAAAAGGCTTGATTTTTCGGAGTGTTTCGTTTATCATTTGTCACACCTGGCGTTTCGTGCAATGCTTTATATCTCGTTTAACAGAGAAACGTGTGTGTATAAAACGATGAAAATATCTTAGATTGGATTACCTTGTGTCTCGCACAGGCCCGCCTCAAACTTTTTTCATTTTTTCTCCTCCTGTGAAAATATGTGGGCTCCGTGAAACATCACAAAGCAACGAGTTGAAAATCCATTCCCTAAATCTGGGTTTCTGATACCTTGCCTTCATTTTCTGAAAAAATGGCTGTAAACAAACGCGGTCAACACTCAATTGTAGAGTCACTTTAAGGAGAGAATGGTCTACACTACCTGTATTTGTGTTGCAGTGATGGTGCAAGAAAAGCGGTGGCGCCCAAACGTTCCGTATTCCTGGATGTTGGTTGCGTTTTCGACGTCCTTTTCTTTCATTCACGTGCCAGCATGGCTCAACGGAGTTATTGCCAAAGTTAAAAAAATTTGCTGCACAACAGCTCAAACTGTGTTGCAGTCAGGGTTGGATTTTAAAAAACTAAAACCTTTTTTGTAAAATTTTTTTTTAAAAGAAGTAGGCTGCTTTTTTTAATTTTTTAAAAGTAAGTCCACTTTTTTGTTATTTTGTCACTTTTTTCGTTATTTTCTCACTTTCTTAAGGCGTTACATATATAATGTGAGACACCCCATACCGTTTACTGTACAATCATTGAGCGTGTCATAAGTTATTGACAGGCTCCACGTTAGTCAGTTGTCATTAGGTATGGGGTGTCCTACATTATACACGTAACGGTTGCTTGGGATGTCTGGGAACTGTATGAGTACATCACAACACCATTTCAAACTGAAATGATAGCGCCGCAGGCGATTTTTTGAGAATTATGAGCAATTTTACGCATGAAAACATGCCTTTTACCTCAAAAATTAGAAAGTAACAAAAAAGTAAAATAAAAAAGTGGACTTAGTTTTTAAAATTTTAAAATAAAAAAATGGCCAACTTTTAAAAAAACTCTTTTACAAAAAAATTTTACTTTTTTTAAATCGAACCCTGCTCATGATGGCCGATTCGGTGTATATGTGTTCCATTGGTCAGGTTTAGCGAGCCGTAACAACAACCCTAAAAGTTGACTCACATGCCACTAAATGGCATACCTATGTACCTGCTTTCATGTATCAGGGGGACATTGCACCTTAGGGGGACATCGAGGCCGGGCGGACATCGACACCCAGGGGGTCATAGAATCCGACCCTTTTCAAACATGCTCCAATTGAGCTTAAAATCGGTAGACGGCACTCAAGTCCGTGCCCTGTGCCCCTGGCAAACGTGATCAACGTACAATATAGCCTGCTGTGCTTTGAGGGCACGGGGTGCATATGGACTCGTGCTTTGACTCTTGGTCGTCCTGTACTCTTGCATGTTGGTTGTTTTTATGCCCATCCTAGTGTCAATTAAGACCATCACACATACGCGTGCCGGTCTAGCTCGGTCCCCCTCGGTGCTGATTTACGCCCGACGTGTATTGTAAGTGCATGGCTGAGCCAAAAACTTCTACCCGGCCAAACCAGCCCTGGGCGCGTGCTATTATACTTTAGTGCCCACATATTCCCGTGTTCAACTTTGTAACACAAGAACATTCAGGTGTACATACTTGATCGAATCGAGAAAGGTGACCATCATCTGGAGATTATACACGATTTGGTGACTGACAAAAAGTTGCGAGAGAAATTCAAGGTTCAGAGCAGAACTCAGCACAGCTTGGCAACCATCGTGAGTTGGTTTGTCGCGTTAATGCAACACGAACTTTTGCAGTGCGAAATTGTTTATAGCGAGTATTTTTGCTCCCCAACTCCCATAATATACATCACGATTCCATACAGTGAATTTTCTTCATGATGATCGAAAATGAACCAGTCTCACTCGATCGTGTCGTTATAGTGGGCCCTGGGCGGAATTTAAAATATAAATCAAGAACCCAACTGTGAACTTGCAGGTTTACAAGTTGATCCGAAGCAAGTGTCCCGACTACAAGGGTAAACGTCATAACGGCCCGTCAAAAGCGCTCAAAACACAAGTCAACACGCCCTCTGATGATGATGATGATGCACTGAGCGCGACTGACGATGGGTACGTTTTGTTCTCTTTATCATTTCTTGGCACAACTTGTACCAACAATTTATACGTTTTGCCTGTAAAACGAATTGCAGCTTGCAATACACTTTTCGGTTCATTAGCCGGTATCGAAATTGATGGTCGGTTCGGCCCGGTGGTGGAAACTTGACTTATTGCGCAAGGGTCACTGTTTTGAGATTTGCTGACTTACAGTGTGCAAGAATTCAGGCCATCAAGCCGGACCGAACAGATAACTAAGTGTGATCATGGTCATAACCAAGTGTACATACACGGTGGCCGGGCAATTGAGCAAAGCACGTTGGGGCAATACCACTTTGAACAAGAAGAAGGGCAGAGTCAAAAGAGCAGAGGTCTTAGTTTGTCCCAATGGCTTAGACATAGACTGATTTTGTTATCAGGCTTACACTTGGGCTTAGTTTTGTGCTTGAGCTTAGGCTTAGGCCTATGCGTTTTTAGGTTCTGCTCTTTTGGCCCCTGCTCTTTTTCACTCGCTCAAAGTATTCTTGCCCAAATGTGCTTTGCTCAATTGCCCGTCCGCCACATTTGTGTTCAGAATGGATCTGGATTATGACGGCCGACTGGAGGACGAAGAATTGTTCAGTGCAGTGGACGACTCACAAACATCGACATTGAATGCTCCTGTGTTCAGGTGTGTTCACGAGTGAAATATACGTATGTATACGTCATGCTGGGTGCTACGCTGTAGGCAATTTTTAGTCAGTGCAGCGCCTAATGTTTCAACATATTACACGCTTATGTAGGGCAGTATCGGAGCACTTTTACTTGTTTTATGTTGTCCTGGTGTGGCTTCGTTAATTTCAAATATTTCACATTTTTTTACATTTTCAACTGTTGATGAATTCGCAGACTGTTGGCCCGTGACGGTCACCTGAACGACTACTATTCAAAGAATGGCCCATTTCTGAGCGATGATGAACTGAGGAAAATACAATGCAAAGAAATGGACTTGACCAGGGCAGATGTGCCTGTCAAAGAAATCAGGTTTCGCATTCTTTGCGATTAAACCGTGTCGTTTCAGTATGTTTTATTTATTCAATTCCTGTGTATTTTATCATTTCAGCCTAATGCCTGATCAGTCAAATTCTGGCATCACTTGGCTGTGTCTTGACGAAATCAATCCAACTACTGCGCTGTATCATGTAGGCCTAATTTTACGCAATTTATTTTCTCCAGTTTACTGTATTTTGGTCAAAGGTCACAAGTTTCCAGATGATCAAGGCGCAACAAGTTGGACAGCAGGAGCGCATATCGAAAACAACTGAGCTTCCACTGCAAATATCCATACCAACGGACATGTCACGAGGTACATTCGTTGTTTTTTTGTGCATGGCTCACGCTCCCTTAAATCGGGGCACGCTCCCCTAAATCGGGGCACGCCCCCCTAAATCGTAGTAATGTGGTTTCTAAGCTGATTTTTTTCAGGATTCATTCTTGACCTGCGTCAAATCGTGCAGCACAAAGAAGCACAATTTTTCGCGTTCAACAATTCGATGCTGATGGATGACGGCGAGCCCTGGTTTGTTCGCGGCTTTATGAACGTTTTTCCTCTGTTCAGACGCTGCACAGATCCGGATGTTGTTGCAGTTTGCCCCCCAGTGAACCATGGATGGTGATGGTTGCGTTTTTGAATCTGTTAAGCTTAATGTTAACCGCTCACGATGGGTTCCGGCCGGTCATGTCTGTAAAGAACGGTAGCACGCAACACAGGTTCCTTTTGTGTTTCAGGCATTCGGGCAAAGTTCACAGAGACAAATTTCTGTACGTCGTCTCACCGTCAG
>JASAMV010007246.1:0-39600 GCA_030248065.1 Rhynchonema sp. JSB1_4
TACACTTTGCTGGCACCACGGGCAAAGAGCTCAAACATAATTTTGTGAACAGCATAATAATTGACGATTTTCTGAGAATTACGAACCCATGTTGTCAGAACTCCAAGAAAAGCCTTTATGCTGGTCACAGTTATAAGACCACCGGGGAAAAATGTTTTTGAATGAAAAATTACTTTATATGAGAACTCCCGTGCCAGCAAAATGTGTGTCAGTCTTGGCGTTTTGATATCACGCACCATTAAACCATTAAACATACCTGGCGGTATTTCACCGGATAAACTACGATATTCGCAGATTTGGTATTTCACACACCAAAGTTGAACCAAAATGAAACCGCTTCATTTGACGTAAAATGCATTTAATACAATTTTAAATCCATCACGCGTGTGAAAATATCGAATACGTAAAAACATTGAAACGTATGAATCCGGGGTGATAAAAAGTGAAACAATTGAGAAAATCAGACCAACTTCTGCGATTTTTAAGGCAAACGCTAGAAGACAGAAATGTACAGCTAAAGGGAACCAGTGTTCGCGATCGCGATGAAGAACTAAAGCACTCAGCTGTATGAACAACATCAAAACAAAACATACAATTGATACATAACACGAAATGAGCACAACTATTATTGAAACATAAAAACGTTGTTTCTTTGATTATTTCGAGATTGGGACTAAGTAACAACCTTGCACGCCTGCATATCTGCTGCGTGGTTTGCGTACTTCTTATGAGTTTCACATAACAAAATACAACAGACACCAAAACAGTGGACCAGAAATCTTTGACATACAGACGCATAATATATCATTCCGAATCAAAACCAAAGGGCAAGATATTTTAGCGTTTCTTAAATTGAAACCGAGACAACAACACGCACACACAAATACAACATAGCACAACGACATGAAACTTCACCAAGTAGTGCAATGCAAGCACATTCACAGTGTCTGATCACCAGGTTGTCGCGGAGACTCTTTATTGGCTCGATGCTGCTTCTGCTGTTGTTTTCCGGCCAGCGGTTGCATTGTCGAGCTTTTCGAGTGTCGTGTCGATCCAAAGATGGCTTCATTCTCATCTTCATGGAATCCCAATTGGCCAAAGAACCCCGACGAGCCCGTATTTTCATCGTCGTCATGTAACAAAAACGTATCGCTATTGATCATCATCATTCGGTCATCTGTTGGAGTGCGGTCACCATCAGGTCCAGATCTCAGCCCGGATCCAAGTCCCTGTCTCGGCCCGGAACTACCCCGTTGAGCGTTTATTCGATCCAACGACCAGCCCCTATCCCTTAGTTCCATTTCGATTCGATGTCTGTACAGATTGTATCGTTGTCGAATCTGCCAGGCGTATTGCTGCTCTTCGCTGTCGAGTATTCGCAGGAAATTGTTCAGCTCGGGCACCTCGAACGCCTCCCACTGGAATTTGAGATGAAGATTATTATCAGTAAAGAGATAGTTAGCTAACTTCTCAACGGTCACCAGCAGGTGTGCCACTGGCGGATCCAGGGGGCCCACAGGGGCCTGGTAAAAAAGAACGATTTCTGAAAAATCAACATGAACTACGTATTTGGCGCCCTTTCATGGAAAGCTGGATCCGCTGCAGGAGTGTGCCCATTTCACTTTATGTTCGACCATGCGGCGGAATTGTAAGTAACGCCGAACGCCAGCATAACGCAGTTTTTCTGTTGGTCGAAAATCTCAAAGACCACCAGATCTCACATTCACTACGGGAACTATACCAACTTGTCGACTGAAGCGTGGAATTTCCCCTTGTACAAAACACATCCCGCACAGCACAAATCCAAACAATAGAGCAATCATTCAAACCTACCAAAATATCGCCCGTTTCATTCTCTTGCAGCACAAATCGTTTCATCGACGTCGGCCCCCAATGCAGTGCCAATCTCAACGGGTACGCATCATCGGAAATGCGATACAGTTTCGCAACAAGCGTGCTGTCCCCAGCAGCAGTGCCCATGCGTCGTTCATACAAAGCGAACTTTCGCGGATTGTCTGCGACTTTGAACTTGCGCAACAGAGTCACCACCATTTCCCTTGTTGATGTTTCACTATCGATGTGCAACGTTTTGACGGTGTTGCGGGGGAGGAAGAATGAGACGATCGTCTTACGACCATCGATTGTACTGGCCATTGTGTTCACACCTGCAGGTTTATGATCATCGAAATATGATTTTCTTTCCGGTTGCGAGAAATGGAAAAAGAAACAATGAATTTAAAGTCACACTAACCGTTTCCCATGACGTCATAAACAGACGGCGGCCGTTGTCCAGCAACGACGTTGATTGGTCGTGTGAAATTCATGTGGATTTGAATGTAACCCGAATACGTCAGATAGTCGTCGTGCTGAATAAGATAGTTTCATTTCAAACTACAATGTGTGGTTTTCTTGGTGCTGCAACACCCGAACGAAACACCGCAAGACCGGGAAATAAAGGCAAAACTTGACTGTGAGCCGTATCAACCATGACGACGTCAATATCCGACGACGGCAAGATGTCCTGTTTTCAGTTCTGTTAACATGTCCTGTGATCTGTCCTGATGTCCATGATCTTTCTTCTCTTGCGCTTTTATTTGCTGTGGTTTTGTTACAGTGTTGCAACTATTTTCATTTCCGTAATTTCCCACCAGTCTTTACTTTGCTTCTATCTCTAATTTACGTGCATGGTTTTATGCGTCACTGAGAGCAATAACAAACAAACAAACGACGGCAAGACAATAATGGTAATTTTTGTTTGGAACCGTGTTTTGCGAAAGAGCAGGCGGGGGAGCGCTAATCTAGTCGGGACCATGTTGTTCCTCTGGCCACAATCCAACCACAGTCAACCTGGGTACGATACGATTCAATATTTGAACATCAAATATCCACCCACCAGCGTGATGCCCAATCCACCGTCCGTCTGTTCATTATAGTCATGTATGCATTTCCTCAACAATTCACTGTTGTTCGCTGCCTCCCCGTCCAGCCAGTCCAGATCATCCGTCAACTCGCCATCCACGATCGTCTCCAACATGTCCGTCATTTCAGTGCCCTGAATTTGCAAGGGGAAATGTGCACGGAAATTCAGAATGTGGCCGATTGGTCAGGTTCCGGTACAGTTCGGTTTTAATCCAGATTTTGGTCATTTTTGTGCGCTCAAATCTGACCATGTGGTGCTCTTTGCATGTTGGTTATCATGGCATCTCGAGATTTACTATCGTCCAATAATTTCCACCGGCGTGAAACTTGTCTTGTTTCCATTCTCAAATCTAACCAGCACGTCAGATTAACAATGTCCTACAGCGCTGACCATGGTCTGCGAAAGAAACTGAACGAAACACACAGCTAAACAACACGTCAGAAAACAACTCAAATCAGCACAAAGAATGAAAAGAGCCACCGACCGGTGCCAAATTGCCGGTAGCATTCTCCGAGTGAGCATCATTGGCAGCGGCATCGACCCAGTCGTGATTCCAATGTGGCACGAATTCAGAACGGGCCGTCGAATACGCACCGGACGGCAGACTGTCGTGTATGGAGCGGCAGTCAAGCGTGACTAGTGGACGACATTTGTAATGGCACGTGTAGTTACAATCTGAACGATAAACATAAATATTGAAAAACATGTTGCAAATATTTTTCGTCGTTTTTTTAAGTCGAGTTGACTCACGTGAGCATCGGAGCGCTTGTTTGACAAAGCCCATTATGAAATCGCCACACTTGTCGCACCAGGTCGGGTTCACTAATCGCATTGTCTGAGAAAAACAAACAATTTTGAACAATCTCCTTTTTAATCAAGTTTTGCAACACAACAAGAATAATAATTATTATCTTCAAATGACGTTAACCCACACCCACCTGAAAATCATGTCCAACACCTAATTCCGGTTTGCCCATCGGTATCAGATCGGCCAACGGGCCAAAATGCTGCAGTTGTAGTGTGTCCTTGTAACTGCGACCGGGCAATTCCAGCGTTTTGAACAGCTCGCTTTCATCATCTAGAAATTTAAAAAACATTTCCTGGGTGATGACTGCGACTGTGCACACCTCGCACATGCCAAAAATGTTCAATTTGACGACAGCAAACAATGACGAAACCAACCAGTGAAGAACTCGTCGCTATCATGTTGCTGCTGTTCAACAGGACTCAATGTGACTGTCTGAAGGGTAGGCGGTCTCGATCCCCCCTCCATGGGATCCACAGACCGCGATCTCGCCGCCAAATGGGCGACACTCGTTGAAAAGTCATAAGCGGAGGGATTCTGCAGAATTTGAGAGCGAAGTGTTTGTGCCGAATCTTTATTTGATTGTTGATGACCCTGTGGTTGTCCGCCGATACCAAGTTGATTGAGCCAGTCTGACATGGATAGTGCGGCTGAGATTTTCGACCGAAGCCCCGCGAACCACGTGGGGCTGTTACTGTCCCCGACTCCTCCGCCGCCGGATGGCGGAGGATTAGTGATGATTGATGACATCGGATTGCCACCACCAGCGTTCAATGCAACCAAACGGGGATTCGGATGTGGATTGGCGTACAAATCCATTTTTTCTTTTTAATATTGTTGAGCGCTTATTATTTTTCAAGCAGGATCGGTTTTGATGTTGAGCGCATAATTTCGTCTGTGCGTCGCATTTCCTTTCTCCTCACCTTCTTCGTTCTGGAATTAGCATCGCAAACGAAGCAAACGACTAACAGCAGGGGGAGAGGGGGGACCCCTAAGGTACACTAATTTCCCGACCAAGGTACACTAGTTTAGTACACTAATTTCCCCTCCGGGTACACTAATTTCCCCAATTTTTGCCTAAAAGGGCCATTTTTAGGCCTAAAATGGGCATTTTTAGGCCTAAAATGTGTGATTTTTAGGTCAATGTTCTCAAAAGTGGCTAAAATACCCTTTTTATGAAGAATTTTTTCCAAAAAGGGGTAAAAATAGGTCAAATTTTCCACCTCACAAAGTGACCTTTTCCTGATTTTGGGTCTTCCACCCTTCCCCCCAGGGAGGTACACTAATTTCCCCTCCGAAAAAGTAGGGAGGTACACTAATTTCCCCGCCGGACCAGTATACTGGCAGGCGGAAAAAAAACCGGTTTTTTTTCCGGAAAAAAAACCGAAAAAAAACCGTTTTTTTTCCGAGACCCGAATACTTTTCCATTTATTTTTCCGTGGGTACCTTTTCGGTTTCTGATCGGAAAAATATCGGTACTTTATTCCAATTTTTCCAAAAAATTGTAATGCAAAACTGATGAGTTTTTCGATTTCAGTGAAAAATTGGCTCGAGCACAAAAATTAACCGGCCCAAAATGGGCCAAAAAGCGTGTAAACCAAGTGTTTTCGACTGACTTCAACACTCTTCAAGAGCACTCTCGTCACTTCGAACAAATTTTGCACTGAAATTGTTATATTTTTCGAAATTACGTTCTTAAGTACTGGAAAAGTATTTGGAAAAAAAACGGTTTTTTTTCGGAAAAAAAACCGTTTTTTTTCCACGAAAAATAAAGAACGGTTCTTTATGACAGTATACGGACCAGGAACTACACTGGGTACACTACACTACCCCCTACCCGCCCCGGTTTTTTTCACCTGCCGTAAAAACCTAAATACAGTTACCCCCCCGGAATAGAGCCCCCCGTAATACAGCCCCCCAAAAAGGGGTCAGTGAATTAATAGAGCCCCCCGGAATAGAGCCCCCCTAAGCAACATCCTCAATAGTCAATACAGTAGTCAGTAAGTGTATTAAGGCTTGATAGTGGTGCACAAGCACAGGTACATTTATGCACGTTTGTTGTTCGTTCAGAGCACATAATATGCCTCTAGTTGACTAACAGACACGAATAAATGCGGTTACAAGCGAAAAAACATCCTGAATCAAACCCATTTTAGGGGTTTTTGGGGGGGTTTTCTGGGAACAATTTTTCCGGTTCGGGTCAGTAAATTAATAGAGACCCCCCGGAATAGAGCCCCCCATTATAGAGCCCCAAAATGGGGTCAGTGAATTGATAGAGCCCCCTTCTATTTAAAATTAAAAAAAGGGTAATAAATTTGATGGAAATAAAAGTCATTAGGTTTCTTCACTGATGAGGGCCGCCCTAATGACTGCAACCGTAATTGCGCGTCTGAACTCAGGCCCGAAACGTGCAATTACATATGTGTTCCACGTAAAAAATTCGCCTTCTTTTTACAGAATGTCCCAGCCAATGGTGTGGCTGGGGGGGATGGGGGGAAGGTACAGTAGGTAGGTTGCCGCCCCTCGCCTGGTACAGTAGGTAGGTTGCCGCCCCTCCCCTGGTACAGTAGGTAGGTTGCCGCCCCACCTAACTTTTCACCCAAAACATTCATTTTTGGCTTAAAATTGCATAAAATTAGCATATTTGTCTGCAAATAGGAGAAAAATCGCGCGCTGCGCGCGAAATTAGTGTTTTAGGCCACATTTTCTTCAGTATTTAGACATAAAAAATTTCGGTTTCCAGATGACCCCCCCAAGTGGTACGACCCCCCCCCCCTAGCTCGGCTGGTACAGTAGGTAGGTTGCCGCCCCGCAATTTGGGTGGTACAGTAGGTTGCCGCCCCGCCTGGGTAGCTACACCCCCTACACCACTGGTCCCAGCCACTGTAGTGGTTGGGGGGGATGGGGGATTCCCCCCCCCTAAGGGGTATCTATCTCGAGTCAACCCTCAGGGGGGGAAGGGGGGGGAGGGGTATCTATCTCGAGCCGACCCCAAAGGGTATCTCGAGTAAGTAGATTTATGGTTTTCAAAGGCAAAAATAGGTGTTTTTCGACCTCGGGACCCCCAAAAATCCCAAAAAATGGTCATTTTAGGCCAATTTTCGGCAAAAATGTCAAAAAAATACCCATTTTTAGGCTAATTTTGCAGTAAAATTGCATGCAAAAAAACGGCCTTTTTTCGCCTTTTGACGGACCATAGGGGTATCTTGGGTAGCCTCTGGGGGGTATCTCGAGTAAGTCCGAAACCTTCCCCCCCCCCCTAGGGTATTTTGGGTCGATTGGCCTGTCACCACACTGGTCCCAGCCAGTTCCGCAATCGAAACGATCTGCTTTACCAAACGGCCCCAACAACAAGCAGCCGAAAAATATCGCCAACAACAAAGCCGGAACAAAGCGAGGTGCTCCCGATCAAGCCAACGATCAGCAGGTTGGGATCAGTTCCCTTGACTCATTAGGTTTTTACGGTATGTACCCTACCCGCCCCGCCCCGCCAAAGTGAAAGTAGCCACAGCCACAGCACTGGTTCGGGCTCAGGGCGAGCCGGAGGATCGACACACGGACACAGCATTTGATAGATAAGCAGGAACCGTAAAAGCTAATAAGAGCCCCCTGAATAGAGCTTCTTCCCGGAATATAGAGCCCCAGGCCGGTCTCCTAAATGGATACGCCTAAATGAAATCCCCTTGGAAAAGCGGAAAAATAAAAATACCGTATTCCCTAAAATAGAGCCCCCCCAAAAATACAGCCCCCCTAAAAGGGGTCAGTGAAAAAATAGAGCCCCCCAAAAATACAGCCCCCCCAACTTGGAATTCCCCGCTTGGGGGTCGTAAAGTCAAGTTCTTGTATAAGACACCTTGTGTACAACGTTTGTGGTTGAGTATATGATGACGTAAAGTCTTTTATGGAAGATCTGCACCTAAAAACACTCAATAATGACCAGTAACACCCTGACAGAACTCCATTTTAGGGGTATTTTTTGGAACATTTTTTGAGATTTTGGGCAGCGAAAAAATACAGCCCCCCCAAAAATAGAGCCCCCCAAAAATACAGCCCCCCTAAAAGGGGTCAGTGAAAAAATACAGCCCCCCCCTTGTATTTTAGGTTTTACGGTAATTGAATGATTTCTCTTTCAAATCATGAAAATTGGGCAAACCCCACGGGCCAACTGTAAGATTGACATACGGAAATCCACCCGTTTTGTGTGTGCCTAAGCATAGTCCCATTAGGCTTCTGTTTCAGTCTTACCTAGGCACCAGCCTGAAACAAATAAAACACACAGCCACGGCGAAAAACGGCTGATCTTTCGTGGACGCGTGCTCGGTCGGGTGGATTTCCGTATAATTCGTCGCTCGTGTCAACCAAAGATTAGGATCGGGCCGGCCCAAGTTTCTCAAGTTTGAGAAAGTTTGCTCAAGTTTCAAGCCGGTGCAGATTTGCTGTTTGCTGGTTTTTTACCGACGAAGAATTTTACCTTTTCGATCAATCTTCAATCGAAAGTTTCATCACATCCCTTCCGATCCCAACTAACTACAGTAACCCATACCAAACTCGTCTGCTGATCCTACCCACCACATCACTAATTTACCAAATTCCAATCAAGAAGAGCCTAAATTCATCGCAAACAATCCTTGAATAACTATGGATGTTTGCCTTTTTTCATCCACCGGACCAAAAGAAACAACAGCACCATGGCAAGATGTAAGCAGTCCAGCTGAACACAACCGTGTTGGCCTCTCGAGCAACCTTGGTCGCCCAGAACTTTGAAGCTTCGAGGCAACTTGGAGTGGAGTGATGGGAGCTCAAGATCGAATATAATAGATCGCCCAATGGACCAAGATCTACTGGGGTCGACTCGATCTGGCGCTTAGTGAAATTCAGTGATATTAATTTACTTTTTTTTGCCTAGCCCAGATTTGTTGGTCGTTCGGTGATACTGTGATTATCTCAGTGATCCCGTTTGATGATTGATTCTAATTAAAACGCCCAGAATATAAAAAAAAAGTTTCAAGCCAAAACCAGCGTTTTGGACCAAAAATCTCCAAGAAATCGCGCTTCGCGCAGAGTATATGCACATTTTTTGGGCCGGGCCAGAGTTTTGGTCAGTCGGGCCGGGTCGAGGTTACCTCAACTGTGGCGTCAACTGTGGCCTGTGGTTTCGGTCTCCGTTCATCAGTGGTCTCGTGTTATTGCAATGTGTTGATTATTTAAGTGGCGCAGGAGAGGGGTTAAGGGATTCATAAGAACACCACAATTCCGATGATATGGCTTCATTAGTACGTGACATAAGGATCGATTCAACAAATTAACAAATTCAATGTTAAAAAACGATCAAAATTGCGCGGAACTTTTGAATGAGATCACTGTGATGTCAAAAAATTCAACGTGACAAAAACACCATCCAACCTTACGATAACACCAAGGATTGGTTCAACGGAAAATACACAATGAAAGTAGTCAACTGCATCAGCACATCAATTTATGGGTAAAAAAGAGATCAGAAATAAACGATGAACAAGGATTAAACGCACACAACCCTATTCAAAACATAATAATTCGCGATCACAAATTGCTCGCGACAATTTTTTCAATGTCGACCATTCTCTCCACCGGTATGCCGTGATGTGTGCTGATGTGCTTCATCAAATTGATCGGCAGCTGCACCGAATAGTCACACAATGGACACACATGGGGGTACGATGCACCTGAAAGTTGGTCCGTAACGAACACAACTACACATCCCACCGTAATCTACCGTAGCCAAACAACCACCGTAACCCACCATGACACCGAGCATGCCTACGGTATTGCGACGATGACGTGAACGTTGCCGGACATTTCGGACACACAACGGCGCAGGTGCGTCGACGCGGTGTCCCGTCCAGACGCAGACCAGCACTCGGATAATCGACGATCGGGGTCGGGGGCGTGTCCTCGGCTGAGACAGGGAATTATACATTTATTGAATATTTACTTAGGTTGCGCTGGGTTTTTGTCAGCGTCAAACTTGGTGCTCGCAACGGACAGCTTCGAATCCAACAGAGAGACACTTGATTTTTCCGAATAGTTTGAAATTTGCAACCAAATCTCGACATCAGTTCAATTCAGAGAGAGTAACGTGAGTGTGTATTGATACCAACACGGGTCCAACAAAAAGCACTGTACTAGATCGGAAGCTCCCTAAATCATAAACACGACTGAAATCAAACTTGCATCACAACTTCAAACTTGACTTGACAAAAGTGCCTCACCGTCAGCAAAATAATGTCGTGTTTGATGCACACGTTCGTGCGCGGTTATCCATTGCCTCTTGCCGACCGTGTAATTGCACTTTGAGCACTGATGATGTCCCTGGTCACCGGACCCAACCGGATGGTTCATGATGTGCAAATCGAAGTACTGTGGATCATCAAATACGGCCGGACAGAGGTCGCAATACAAAACGAGGTACTCGGCGTTGGGTGGGATGCCATCAGTTGAAGGGGTCAGGTGCTCACTGTGTTCACTGAAATTTGGCGGCTTGGGAATTAATCGCCATACTCAAAATGCCTTCGTATAGTGCACCTGCCTGACAGTTGATGTTACAACAATTTTTGGTGCATTGTACATATGTGATTATGCGGCATTCCGGCTTCGACCAGTTTTCACGGACGCGCAGTGCACCAGGTAAGCATCAGTTCGAATGCACCAGATGGTCACAATAAACAGTATCACTCCTTGCAAATGCACAAAGACCGTCAGCACAATTATTCTAACAAACTTTTCAGGGATCGAATTCTAAAAGTTTGATATCAACAAAAAATCAAAAATCCCTTATTCAAACAATGCACTCACATCATATAGTGATCGTTCAATTGTTGTGGCTGCGCACGCAGCACACATCGAGGACATTTGTACTCTCCATTGGGCAACTTGCGAAAGTGGTTCTTCTCGTGTGCACGGACGTGCGACCGCCGCTTGCTGGTGTGGTCACAATAACGACACTGCCATGTAGATCGACCACCTTGCTGGGTCGGGGAGGCCACCTGAATAAACAAGGAACCTGGATTTGTCTGTCGTCTTTTTCTGATCGGAATCTGGCATTTTTGTTGACCACCATGACATGAATTATAATCACAAACATCGACCAAAATATCATAAATGTCCAAGTTACAAATATGCGATAAAGTCATGCTAGTGATGATGCCCTCGCACCGACGAGTGACGATGACCTGGTGCACCGCCAGTTTGTGAGAGCACATCGAAACGTGTGCAACCCAACAACACGCTGGACAATACAGCTTCTGTCCACTCACTGACCCGTGGTATTTCGTCAGGTACGTTCTTGGTGAACACGAATCCCACCAGCGTTGGGTCACGTCCGGCGTGCACCATGTCTTGATGGTGTACATCATTGGATGGAGATGCACTAGTGGACAATGGGGTGGATTGGGCTGGTTGTTGTTTGGGTGGTTCAGCTTCAATGGCACTCAAATTAGCCAATGCGTTTTTGGACGGCGAGCCAGGTGTGAAGTTCGTGACGATGTCGCTCTGTACTTTGGCCATGTGCTCATCGGGGTTGGACGTGTGCAACGAAAGATGATCGAACATCAACGGTTTCTTCTTGCAGTTCCAATCGCAAAACGGACATTTGTAGTTGATCAGACCGACCGGTGGCTGGTGACCTGATGATAGATAACATCAGTTTGGAGCGAAAATATTCTTTTAAATACCGACAATTTTGAGGCCCGATATTAGTGAATATCGAAATTTCCCAAAAATTCATGTCATGAACGTGATAAAAGCAGACCAAGTTCGACATCAGTCGTTTCCAATCTATACTACATACTAAAACAGGAAGGCGTATGTATGTACAGTATCGGGTGCAATTCTAGGCTGAAGTTGAAGTCGCGTGCACGCGCGTGCGAAACAGTGCAAAGTATATGCAAAAGTCGAAGTAACTTCGCGTGCACGCACGTGCACGCGAAGTTTTGCGCGGCGCTGCCTATGTTTTAGCACTAGGAAGTCGCATGCACGCGCGTGCACGCGACTTCAACTTTCAGCCTAGAATTGCACCCGGAACTGTATGTATGTGTGACTGTGGCCCCCTCCCTCGGAAGGGCGGACGGGTCAATTTTCACGGGTAGCTTTGGGTATGCTAACGGGTCTTCGGGGGGGGGGGGCACGGCACGGGCGCGGAGCTGTAGCCCGTAGGCACGGGTCCCGTCTAGTTGCTACAATCAAAAGAACGCACCTTTCATGTGAGTCTCGGACGCGCTGCTTGAATCGGTCAAAAACGGACATTTGTCGCACTGGAATTGTCGCCTTTTGACCTCCTCCTCTTCGGGTGCAACTGGTTTATCGACTTCCATTTCCACGTTCCTTGACTGGATCGAGACCGGAGGGACTTGGACTTGACCGATTGCAATATTGGTGCTCAACAACGACAAATCACCCTTGTGCGATTTGAGCACGTGACACATTACTGTCTGAAACCGATATCAAATTTGGTAATCAGATCTGATTGCAAATTGCTGAACTGTCAGTAACCTTTCCAACACGAAAGTTGCTTCCACACAGGTTTCAGTAAGCTTTGCGCAGTTGTGGCATCAGTGAAATTCGAGGTAAAGGCAAATTACGCCAACACGAGCCCGATTTCGAAGGTGGTGTGTATTCAAAACGAATAGAAAGAGATAATCATCATGCTCCACTTTGTATTCTTCAACGTGTAACATTTCCCAAATCAGCAGCCACGTCAGAATGTTTCACTATTCTGTCAGCTGCGAAATCGGGCTCGTGTTGGCGTAGGTTGCCTTTACCTTATCATATTCACTAAAGAAGTCTGTTGTGATCAACAGATGATGATCTGTTGTGATCATCATGTTTGAGTCGGGCACAACTATTTTCTGCACAACCGTTCGAAAACTGTTTAACGTTACAGCAGTTGTTGACCAACCGTTCTATCATTGGCCGCATGTCCGCACCGACTGCATGCGTAGGCGTGTGTGTTGTGCACTGCTTGAAGGTGATTTTCGATCGTTGACTTTGCCGGGTCACTGAACCCACATTGTGCGCACGAATACGTTTCTGGCTCGCTGGATTGTCGTGTCTGCAATTTTTCGTTATTTTGGACAAAATTCAATAGCCAATGATTAGCCAATGCCATTTTACGCACCCAGCTGCAGAGCGTATAATGCGGATGCGAAACATCTATACATTGTCTAGTGTCATCAGAACTTTAACGCGATAACCTGTGAGCCATCACATCCGAAACTTTGATAATTTCTGGAATCCACCCCAACCTCTGCTTGCGGTGGACTGTTGCTGGTGCTGAGCGTCACGCCATGCGCCTGCTTGAGCGCGCGCATCGCCTTGGTGTCCGTGTCGAATGTCTTTGATCGACTGTACTTGGACACAACGCGAATGCCGTGCACTTCTGCAAGAGATTCACAAAATTTGGTTGAGGGATGACAAAAAAAGAGTAAAAGTGACATGATCGGATCCAAGGCGATGAGCTAACTGGACACGTGTCTGATCAGATCGGCCTTCCATTTTGATGTTCGCGAGCAATAGCGACATTTGAATGGGCGGTCCTTTTCGTGCACGCGTTTGTGTCGCATCATTTCCGAAATCCACTTGCCGCGATAGCCACACAACGAACACGTGCGGCCGTTCGGGTCCTGTGCGAATGATCACCACAGGTAATCAATCAATCAGTACTATTCGCTTTGCACTTGGGTACGTTGAATGCGTGTTATTTTGCTTCAGTCAATCAAATCAATCAATACCGTGATAATGATTGGATCCTCCTGATCCATCTGATCGCTCGGCGACAATATCGCATCCTGTTCGCTCAGAAATCGCTGCGAGCTCGGAGACGGAGACGACGTGATCGGACTGCCATTCTCGAGCTGTTCGCTGGCCATTGAATTCTGATCGTTATCGTGACTGATTGATTGCGATAGGTCTGGCTCAATCAATGTTGTAGACAGCTTTCGCTTCGTTGACAAATCGGTCGGACTTGATGAGCTGCTTGCTGATGATGATGGCTGCTTCGACCTGGATTTCTTGGCATTCGGCGCTGGACCGTCGTAATTCACTCTGAAATTGGAACACAGCTGGGTGGGTTCGGCACCACAAACAACTTTTGCGCTATAGTGTCATTCACAATTCTTGAGAAATCTCAGAATATTCTCACATCAGGAAAGTCAACGTGACCAAACCCAGCATGACACCAATAAAGTTTGTGCTAGTGCCGCAAAGTGTATCGATGGGTGAGTTTGCTTGTTGGCAGCAGACGATGTTGAATAACAAGAAGAAAAATGCCTGCTGCGCGCGGCAAGAATCAGGATATGGTTCTCGGTATCCTGCTGGTCGCATATAAAACACCTATACAAGATTGTTTACTCCCCAAAGTAAAAAGATATCAGTGATTACGCACAGGAGCAAAAGGCGACTAAAAACATCACCGAAACAGAAGAAAAGATTATTTGCCAAAAAATGAACAGGATTTAGAAAGAGGCATTGCATTCCATTTGAAAAGTGAATTAAAAAGCGGTACGCCATCAGGGAACCATATTGCGGCCAATAGCGCAAGAGGCGCGCGGCAAGCTTCGCAGGTTCGTCTCGTACTAAAGGCATAAAGAGTGGGTAAAACGATTATGCGTTGGCCGCAATATGGTTCCTTGATGGCTAATCACTTTTTAATTCACTTTTCAAATGGAATGCAATCCTCTTTCTAAATCCTGTTCATTTTTTGGCAAATAATCTTTTCTTCTGTTTCGGTGATGTTTTTAGTCGCCTTTTGCTCCTGTGCGTAATCACTGATATCTTTTTACTTTGGGGAGTAAACAATCTTGTATAGGTGTTTTATATGCGACCAGCAGGATACCGAACCATATCCTGATTCTTGCCCGCGCACAGGCATTTTTCTTCTTGTATTTTTGTTTTATATCGAGTAAGCGCATTTTCTCATTCGGTGGACGGAAAATGCATACTGTATGATCACACTGATAATTCGTTCACTATACAGAGGAATTCACTTTGTAGAGGTTCACCTTGTGGTGGTTTTACTGTATTCATGTTACTGTTTCACACCTCAATCAAGTCAGAGCTAAAAAAGCGATGTCACCATCGGTTCCCCGACCCCAGAAACATAAACAGCTGACACATTATTGGAGATCAGATCACTATTACACTATTTATTCGCATTGATCAATACTGAGTTCCGGTTCTAGTTCCATTTCTGGCTCCCAAAAGTTTCAGATTTAAAAACCAATGCCACCGTTGGGTTTCTCGACCCCGAAAACCTATATACCGCACGGACTGTCGTTATGATCAGGCCAGTATCGTGCGACTTATTTGCATGGATAAATACGAGTTCCGGTTCCAGTTTCGGTTCTGGCTCCGGGGAGCTCCGGATTCAAAAACTAATGTCGCCATTGTATTTCTCGACCCCGAAAGCCTATATATCGCCCCACTTTCTTCATTATTAGGGCACCATTGTGTTGTTTATTCACGCGAATCTGTTTTGAGTTCCGGTTCTAGTTCCGGTTCTGGCTCCAAAATGATCCGGATTTAAAAACGAATGACACCATTAGATTTCTCGACCCCGAAAACCTATATACCGCACGCACTGTCTTTATGATCAGACCAGTACTCCGAAGAGCTCCGGATTCAAAAACCAATGTCACCATTAGATTTCTCGACCCCGAAAACCTATATACCGCACACACTGTCTTTATGACCAGACCAGTATTGTGCGACTTATTTGCATGGCTAAATGCTGAGTTCCGGTTCCAGTTCCGGTTCTGGCTCCGAAAAGAACTGGATCCAACAACCAATGTCACCACCGAGTTTCTCGACCTTCAAAACCCCCGGTACCGCGGCAGATTTCTCGTCCGATGCATCCCTGAGTTTTGGACGAACATTTTGCCGGAAAAAAAAGAAAGAAAGAAAGAAAGAAAGAAAGAACCTTTTGCACTTTTTGAGAGGCGTTGGGTACCGTAACTCCACGACGCCGGTACCGATCAACGTCTACCGCTACCGCGCATGCCCCGATAACGGGGAGCGCATTACATTCCAAAATCCTTTGTGAACAAAAAATGGCGTTCCTCGACTGGGGCTCGAACCCAGGTCCTCCGCCTAACCGGGGCATTGCTCTACCAAAGTGGATCAATACCTAACGCCATTAGCCAGCCAGCGAGTTGTGTGTTGTCACTGGCTAGTTTGTCACCCGTTTCGACAAGTTCTCGCACACCAGGACATCATCAGTGCGAATGCACCACAGGTCCATCAAGCTACTACGGAATAACAACAATGACCAACCTGACGGCATGTTTCTTGTTCCGCTCAGCACCCACTTGCACATTGCCAGGCACACCCGTTTCGCCATTGTCCGTCTGCGCATCAGTGCCCCGTTTCGCCACATTCACGTGATGATGCGTGGTGTGGAAAGTGATCGCTTGACGCGTGTTGTGCGAATACGAACAACGGTGGCACGAATATCTAAGAATGAACGATAGAGCCGGCATCGAAACCTGGTGTGATCATTCTGGTCTGGCTTAGTCCCGTCTTGATCACGTGACTTTTTGTGACAAGTATGTTGCGAGGTGTCGATGTGATTAAGTTCGACACCAGCATCAAATGTGTTCATGCAGCGGCAATAAGGAGCTGGATCGATCGACAAAAAATTGATATCAACCACAGGAACTTCACTTCAGTGAATATTTTCGAGTAAATGCCCAGGTGACACGACACCGGGTCCGGATATTATCACCAAGTTTGGTAACCTTAAAACTGGAGAGAAAAAGAACAAAAAAACATCACCAACTTTCCCACGACATTATGACACTGTTTGTGTCGCTCCACATTCCAACTGTAGGCCGTCTTGAAATCGCACTGGTCGCAGTCTTTGTGGGCCGACGCACGATGACAACGTTGGTGTTTGCGGAAACTGAAAGTAATTTCTGCTTTGGATCGGTCACTAATTTGTGAAACATCACAATTTCATGAAGTAACATGCAAATTACCGAGTTGGGTTGTCCGTTTTGTATTGACACAGCTCGCACGCGACCACCTGCTTGGTCGTGTGTGACAGTGTGACTTTATTGGATGTCGGGGGTTTGCTGATTGCGGGACAAACTGAAATTGGGCATTCCGACAGATTTTCTCAATCAATTAATGATGAACCCATGGGACTAGCAACCAAATTTCGTATGGTGACTAGTTGCGTCGCATTCTACGCTGCGTAGATTGGAGCGTCGAATGACTTGCATGGAGGACACATCAACCCAATGCTGCCTGTGAATGTTGTTATCAAACTGCCTGTCTACCCGGCCATTACAATAAGCTTCTACCAAATACGGTGCGGAATAATGGCTAAAAAATCGACCTTGCGATCTCGGATGCAATGTCGACCGTTGTTGTTGTTGTTGTTGTTGTGCTGCATCCCCAGCTGTGTCTTTGGGCATCAACACACCATTACGACGGACACAGTCGTGGATCAACTGTTCGTGCCGCAGCACTTTGGCGTGTTGTTGACTGGCGTATGCGCACATGCTGCAAGATGAAGATGCGGGATTACGACACGATTTTTGATGTGTCAACCGCCAGGTCCGTACTCATTGTATGGGCAAATTTGAGCAAGACTGGGTGAATTGTGAGACTCAAAAGTCCACAAACTGCTCGGCTGTTATCATGCCCAGCTCTGTTTCGATGACTCCACCAAACCAACGCAAGCTGGACGCAATCTTTCATCCACGAGAATACAATTGCGAAAATGTGGGACCTTCTTGAAGCAGTCCAAGAAAAATGCAATATCCCTGACGGTAGTGCACCCACGATTGAATCGATTCAGAGCAAAAACTGGTCACAAATCAATCGCCCCACAACGAACGTGCAGTAATGCACCGTGATCTTGGCACCGTGGACATCCCTGCGATGGTGCAGGTAGTCACGCGGTTCGCGCGTCTCAAACTCGCAATCCGTGCATCTGTGCGTGCGCGCGTATTTGTAGGTGCTCAGAAATGACTGCTGTTGTTGCAGGGGCGGGGACGGGGTTGTGGTGTGAAACATCTGCGAATCACGATCACCACTTCCGTCCCGATTGGAGATGATCTGCAGGTTCTCATTTGGTGATGACCGGTTGCTGCCGAGTGGGGCGGGAGGGTCGAGTTTGGCTTTCTTGGCTGGTGGCAGAGAAGGTGATTGAGTTGGTGGCATATGTTGGGCCTGAAAAGAAAGCGGAACATTTTGAGCGCAAAGCGATGGTTGCAGAAAATTCGGAGCATTCAACGTTATTGTACCGCGCAACGTACAGATGATGCACGGAACGTACATGCAATTTTCCACAGCGTTCTATAGTGTCATTTCCGAATATGATGAGTTGTGCTGCTTGTAATTGGGTGCCGTTTGGACCTGTTTTCACGGATGGGCGGTGAACGAAGTGCGAATGCACCAGAGAGCCACGTGTATGGGTCTTGGCTTCTGTTCGGTGTGGGTTCAAAAGCGCAACAACCAGCTGCAGCACTAACATAACAAGCCAACAAATAATCTGTAATGTCCAAATAAAAACATGCGAACAACTCCATACCGCTTGTTGTTGTTGTTGTTGTTGCAACAGGGGCAACATGAGTTGCAACAGCGATTCACTCGGCATCGAGGCAATCGATTGAGCGTTGAGATTAGCCGAAGCCGATGCCGCGGCCAGCAATGCAGCTGTGGACGCGATTAGGTCGTGACCGGGCCCATTCGGGTTGAATGTCGACATTTTGATAACTTGAAAGAAGTCACGGGTAAATAATCTAAAATCTGAAAAATTTGAATGGATCAAATTTTGTCAAAATATATCCCATCTGTGCTTTTTTAATTCCAATGGGTGATATTTTCGAAACGGTGTAAAGGTGAGTTGGGTGTAAAGGTCGGTGTAAGCTGAATCGAAAGCTCGGTCGGTGTCAGCTCGGTGAAAACATGAAACATTGCCTGCTGTTAACGTGGAATGTTTCATGTTTACACTGAGCTGACACCGACCGAGCTTTCGACCGAGCTTACACCGACCTTTACACCCAACTGAGCTTTACACCGTTTTGAAAATGCCACCCATAGTCAGCCAGCAAAGCTGTCACGAGATCGTGCGTGAGCCATCTGTTCAACAAAAGTATTAAAATCTGCTATGGTGATCACATTTACAGAGTGTCAGCAACTGAATTGTACATCACTGTTTGACTGAAACAGCCAAAACACAACAAGCAAAGCATTCAGTCACCACGTCGTCACACGTTGACTGACTTTGTGCCATCTGGACTGGGGGTGCATGTCATGTACATACAACAGCGGGCCGGCCTTGACGTTGCTGACCAACAGCAAGCAACGCCAAACAAGGAAAGGCACCACCAAACTAATAATGTGTGTTTGTGTGTGTGTGTGTGTGCATGTTTCAACGCACCTGGTGCTCTGTGTCCGTGTGTATGTTGTGTGGTTCGCTCGCACTGACAGAAGCAAGTTGATGTTGTCTTCGCAGCGTTTCACGTGTGCAACAGCACGAAAACGACACCATAGGCACATGCTGTTGCTTTTTTGGGAATATTTATGCGGTGTGTGGGTGAGTGAACACGGTCCAAAACGCACAGTTTGTCATGCATTGTGGCTCGGCCATCATGAGAGACCCGTTGTGAAAGGCTCGAGTTTCAAAAAATGTTCAAAAATTCTGAAAACAAGCTTAGACCAATGATACTAAGCAAAGCAAGTAACTAACCAATGATCAAAGCGAGTACTGTGCTCATGCACGTGGCACTAAAATTATAGATTCACCATTTGTGTGGCGTTTTGTGTTCCAAGCAGGCAGCAGTGAGTGGCCAGTGTTGTGTGGAATGTTTGTCGTCGTCTCTCACCACCCCAATTCACAACATGGGCTTGCGTATTGGGTACCCGAGCAGCACACACCAACCCCAACTTGGATAAAGGGTACTTAATAAAATCCTGTCTGCATGCGTGTGTGCATTGAATTCCACCCCAGCCAGCAGTTGTGTTTCAAAGCGCGACGAACCCAACATGCCATGCCACGTGCAACACGTTTGAATTTCCCGCCGACTTAATTTTTGATGGCAAGGACAGGACAGGCAGGTTCAGACACTGTGCTTTCTGTTTGTCACTGTGGAGACAATTATTCTGGGTGTGTCAATGTGTTTGGGCGACGAAAATGGCAATAATAACAGTACATCATTTTTATCTGGTCAACGTACGGTTAAACCATACGTTTCACTGAAACATGACAAAAGGTTGAATACCACCTTTACAGAAACGACATGCTTTGCTGCCCTCACTGTCACTTTGGCTCATATCACTTTTTACATCCGCGACAGGCGAAAGAGGCGGCATGTGTCAGTATTTGGGGGCCACAGTACGAACTTTGATCCTCGTAAAAGCACATAGCCTCCCAGTAAAATGCACAACTTTTACGCTGGTCATGCCTGCATCTCATCATTGGATGCAAAAAGTTTATGTGGCCATTTGTACCCATATGTGCCCACGCATGCGTGGTGAAACATCACCACAGTGATTTGAGCCAACTGCGGTTGTCTTCATCACACCGATGGTGGTCGGCTAGACGCGCGTATTTGGCGAAACACGATGCCGCTGCCTGGTCACACTCGCACGCCGCACGACCGCAGTGGAAATTGTCTGTGTGGAAGCCAGAAAGTATATTTTCGATGATCGGTCGAAAATACTACCGAATTCTGAAGTGGAACATTGCACAGTCGCTGTCATAACCATATACCTATGTACATATCATGCCCACTAGCTGGCTAACGTTAATATAACACACATTGAAGCTCGGTTTCACATGGCAGAAACAGACCAATCAAAAAAGGTTGGACACACAGATCAGCTATGTATACCAAAGAAGCAGTCGTTTTTGTCTCAAGGTCTGTTTATGGACTCGGAGTCCGGACCGATTCCAAGCCACAAGCGTCCCAAATACATGTAGCTGATGATACCGAAAGGACTCAACTCACACCAATTGCATTTGACTTCCCGTTCACCGGGATCACAGTCCCAGAAGTAGAATTCCATGTACGGCGCACAGAACCATGACATTCGGTCGTAGCAGTTGTCGTGCGCCTTACAGCAGCTGAAATATGTACATTATCTTCCGAGTCCACTGTAGATGATCAGTTTAATATTCATTAAAGTTCGGCACTAAATCCATCGAACAACTTAATCGTGTCCCGTACAAACCGATCCACGGAGTCGATCGGTGTCCCGTAGCCCTTGTGTCCACAATAACATCCGTATTCGTTGTACTTGAAGGCCGAATTACCGGTGGTGCACTGTATCATCAGCGCAAAGTCACTTAGATTACGTTTGCTGCGTCTGTGTGCTCGGAACGGTGATGTTTCATCAGCTGATGTTGCGTGACTCAACAGCAGCAACGACAACAACAGGGACGACGAAATGACGTACATTTTGGGGACCCAGGCGTCGTTGCGTTGCTGTCTGCATGCGTGGTGCGACGGGCCAACTGAAAAGTTTTTTGAATGGCTGTTGGTGTTGTGTGCTGCCACACACCAAAAGTTCGGTGAGGGCTTATCTTTGCATTGGTAATCTGTGTGTCCTTCATGAACTGGGCACATCTAATGTAGCATGGTGCGACGTCACTGTATTGCCTGTGGTGCTCGTTAATGCATGTGCATGGCAATGTTATCCCATATCACCACATGAACTTGTTTTTGTCGTCTCAATGTGCATTGCGTGTCAAAGGCATGTCCGGTTTTTTCCATTTTTGTGAGCATGCACATTATCAGTCCGCTGTTCAATATGATGCAGCACGCAAAATCAAAATAATGAGGATGCAAAATAATGAATTATTGTTGGATAATAAGCCACAGCAATTCAAATATAGAGACGACTAATGACAAGCTGAAATTTGGGATCAAACACAAACTTTGGCAGTAAGACACAAAGACCGCAATTGTCTGTTGGCCCAAACCAACCCTTTATTGCATGTAGGTCAGCCAGCAGCATCCAAAAGTGTTTCTCTCCACCCCAAAATGTGCGAGCGACACACAAGATGCACAATTTTACTCGTGTCCGGAAACAACAGCGGATTGTGTGCTCTGTTTGTCGATGCTATCCTTTCTGTTGCCACAGTTGGGCAGTTCCGGTCCTTTGAACTCCCGTGCAATGGATCCAATAGTGAACTTTTTAAATTGAGGGAACCTGAACCTTTTGGCAGCAACACATTGGCGTTGACAAATTTCGGGCTCCAATTCAACCGCGATAGAGGCCGCAGGCAATGAGCCAAGAGGTGCCAGCCAGCCATTGAAGCCTGTTCTTTTGGCTATGTCTATTTGTGTTGCTCGACGCTCACAGGATGCGCCTTTGTTTGAATATTGACTTGGATTTTGCCGTGTGCGTGTGTGGATTGGAAACGGACAGATTTTTGAAGCAGAAAGTTTGCATTAATGTTGTTCAATTTTCGAAACTTTGGTATCAAGTGTCAGTAACGTGAAGTTCTTGCCCTGTGTGAGCACACACACACATCCACTCTGAGTTGAACAAAAGAACTGTAAAACTTCGCTAATGTTGCTCTGATAGCGCAGCGAGCTTCAAATTTATCAAATTTTGTGTCGCAAACTCTTGAAGGTCCGTTCAGCATACAAGTGTGTTTGACCACCCACTTTTCGTCAGAGAGACAAACATCACATAAAAGGAGCTCTATGGGCTGCCGTTCTGTTGAGAAATTGAATTTCCAGTCAGATTCAAGTAGTCTTGTGCGTGGATGTGCATGTGTGAGGCACCCTAACTACTGTACACGCAACCAGCCAAAAGCTAAATTGATTTGTATGCTTGTCCTTAGTCGAGACGACTAAGTTCTTCTTCTTTCCTTCTTTCTGTCCCTGATTTCGGTTCGTCTGCAGGAGTTTATTCAGTCGCCGCATGCGTTCTTCTGAGTCTGACCGCAACCATTTTCAGAGCTCCATTCAAGCGTATGAGTTCTCTTTCGGACACAAAATGACATGTGATGCGTCAAATGTGACACGAAGCGCGCGCATTTGAGTAGAGTACCATCTTGAACTTGTACTCGCACAAATCTCTGTGTGCGACGGGTGTGCGTTGCCGCATGATTGAGTAATCTCAAGTGGCTTATCAACTTGTTGTGGCTCCGATAGGTCGGAAGGAACATTTCGAAACTTTATTTCAGACGGGCTGGCTAAAATCAGAAATCTTATTGCAAAGCTGATCTTCGATTAATATGGAGCTCATCTGGGTTTTATTACATTTTACGATTTTGCCTGCACTGATTCACGCCAGTGATGTTTTAATCGATGGATTGTCGAAAAGCATACAGTTAACAGCTGGCCAAACGGAAAGGTGAAATTTTTGGCGAATATTTTTTCAAATTTCGAAATTTGCAATCCTGAATTTTTCAGACTCGAGTTTCCAATCGAAGTAGCGCTGTCACCAGCGTGGGTGATCGTCACACCATGTCGTGGCTTTATTGAATGGAAGATACTGAAACGAGTGGTTTCAAATCATCACGGTTGGTATACACAGGCACAAAGCCCCATGTGGATGGCATGATGAACTTTGAAACTTGTAGAAAGAACTGTTTTTTTAATCGACATTTTGTGGTTACTTTATTTTTTGATAGGTGCCATTCCTGAGAACCTGCTTGAGCACAACCATGACTTCAATCACGTGTCAAATTTCAACGACCCACTACTGGTTGGAGATGCACGAGAGTCGGCCTTGCACAGTCAGGCAACCACAGTGACAAGCACGGAATTGCAGCAGAGTGGCAACATGCGCATGGAACATTTCATGGACTCGCTGATATTTGGTAATGTTGTTGTAAGGGCGCCCTTAGTCATAGTGGAAAATGGAAATGGAAATGCAAAAAATATTCTATGTCCAAGTTTTCCATTTCCATTTCCATTATGACTAAGGGCATACTGGAAAATGGAAAATGGAAATGAAACAAAACATTTTCTGCGTGAAATCTGACCAATCAGCTGCCGAGAATTGGGTGGAACAGAAAATGTTTTTGTCACATGTCAAAACATGACTGCTGCAGTTTCATTTCCATTTTCCATTTTCCAATATGCCCTTAGTCATACTGGAAAATGGAAATGGAAAACTTGGACATAGAATATTTTTTGCATTTCCATTTCCATTTTCCACTATGACTAAGGGCGCCCTTAATAAAGTTGCGTGCAAATGTACACGTTGTCAAGTCAGTCCGATCCAAAGGCCCAAAGTCTCAAAGACATTCGGGCAGGGTTGGGCCGGAATTTTCGATGTTATTCAGTACTGCATCTCCAAGCATGCTGAATGACAGGATGCATCAGGTCATCGTCAGTGCGAATGCACCAGTTTCGTGTAGTTGCCGCTTACCACAGATTACATAGTAACAGCAATACGGCTCAGTGTAAACGCTAAAAGAACGTAACAGAATGTTTCGCGTTTGAACCTAGCGTATACATACTAAATAATTTAAATTTCAGGCACCACTCTGATAATCGAACTGCGTTCACCGAATGTGACCCAATCGGTGCGTGTGTTCGCCACGGGCAACGTCGATCTCGTGCATCAATACGCCCCGCCGCTGCCTGCTGATGTCAACCATCGACAGATTCGACTCAGTGCTGTCGATGATGGGTCATTCACGGTCGCATGGCAACACAGTCCCACTGTGTATCATAAAGGTTCGCGGTTGAGGTTTTGGGATCCTGGTTGTTTTTAGAATAATCCCCAAAACGAGCATCATGAAGGGCCCACGAGCCGTGAACTTGAGCACGTTTGCGTCATGCAGTGAATGTGTTCAAAAACCATCATGGCCGTTTTATCTCAACACCCAATCTGTTGAGAAGCTCAACAGCTTGGGTCGGATTATCGAGGCCACCACCTATACCGTGCCCACAACGTGCCATTAACTACAGTATAGTGAACGACGTCGGGAAATCCTCCCATTCACCATTCAAATAAACAAATAAGGTTGAAAAAACTATTTTGGTCCACGACAACAGGTACCGAGCTCGAATACTGCATCGTTGTGGCACGTTCATTGCACTCATCTGCACCAGAGTTCTGCGCGTTGAAAAACGATAACAGCAATGGAGGATCAAAGAATGAAACTGAAGATGGACCGAAGATACGATGTGTTGGACATCACACAAAGGTCACCATGCAGGGACTCGAACCCGGCACTAAATACTATGTCAGGTAAAGCCGGTTTTCGGGTGACAATTTGGCACAAAACCTGCTGTGATAATTTTGGAATATTTGTGCTGTGCACAGAAACATGACCCGAACTGTGATAGTTGTCTTATGGTGATATTCTTTTTCATGAAACGTTATCTTGCAGAGTGCACGTTGTGAACTGGCACACGGGCGCGGCAAGCACCTACGAAGGCCTATCTGTGGAAACCAACCCTGCGCCATCAACCGCACAAGCTGCAACTGATGTTTCAAACTCAATTCTGATACTTCACGACGCGCAGGTGCAATCGGGACATTTGGAAAAGACGGGCGACCGAAAACGAGTGTATCAATTTCGGGTGGCGAAATTCACAAATGAGGTTCGTCGGGTTTGGGTTGAAATCGGAACAAGAAAATAATGCGAGTTTGAAAACGACAAACCAATAACAATGATAATATATTTTTTTAAAAAGAATTTTTTATTCGTTCGCAGGTGCTGCTGATCGTTCAGCCGTGCAACGGCTTTGTGCGCTTGATCATTCGAACGCAAAACGGCAGTGTGCTCAGACGGTTTGAGGCGTTCAGTGACTTTCGTCGAATAACACTGCACAGGGTGAGTGCAAAGAAAATTACCGCACTGCGTTTGCCCATACTCAAAATATCGAGCTTCACTTTTTGTGATTGAACTCACACTACTGTAGCGAAGCACGGCAGCTTTGTGAATATGGTCCAATTGCACTGCCATGACTTGGGATGTACACTTGGCAATTAGAACATCATATTCGTGAACTGAATACCTTTCGCCCATTATATCATCAGGTGCAACCGGGTTCGTTATTGATCGAAGTCATTCACGAGGACTACATACACCCGATCGTCTACAAGCTTTGGATCTCGCATCGTCCGCACAAAGATCCGTATCCGCACCTGCCTGATGACACCAGCATCAAATCGGTCGAAGCCGATCGAAGTCCGTAAACTGGTTTTTTAATTTCTTGCCCCGGTGGTCTGAACTTACGACTTACATAGCTGCCTGAAAACGAAACCCCTTCCAATTTCAGCATGCAAACAACTGCGATTGGCCTGGCTGCCCAGTCTGGGTCGGGTCCGCTACTGTCTGTACCTGCGCGCAGAGAAGAGCAGCTATTTCAAAGAACTCATGGAGGAACAACCAAATCTCTGCTTTGGACCACCAGATGGCGCGCAGAAAGTCAGTTTGTGACAATTTTGTGTTTTGCAAGCGTCCCGTTGGACCTCGATCTTCTCTGATTCCGGAGACTTGAATATTTATACTGTGCACAGACTTGCTCAGGCCTTCACTTGTGTTCGTGTTCGTGTTAAGTTGGGTCCAGTATGATCGTGACTCAACTCAAACTAAGAGCCCAAGGCCCATATGATGTGGTGAGCTTCACTTCGTCTTCGCTGAGGTCGCTCCATACCTGCGTGTACTCCAATTCTGAGGATGGTCATCCCCGACTTCCCAGGATTTCTGATCGAATATTGGCGAAAGATGTGAATCGTGAATTGTGAAATGATCTTTGTTCAGGTTGTGTGCATCACGGCCGATTTCCACAGCGGTGCGCCACTGGATCGACCTCTGACCCAAATGGTGCCCCAATTGCATCCCGGGGTCACGTACCGTTTTGATCTCTATGCAACATACGCACACAGACCACATCCCCAAACACTCAACTACAGGTGAATCAAACAGGGTTTATTATCTTTTCACCGCCCATTCCTGCATTTTTTGCCAAAAAAACCAAAAAGTCCTTTGCAGAACCGTTTGGGCACAGACGAAGGCGGAAAACTGCTGATATTTGCCCTTTCTGCGACCCATTACAATCGATTTTGTTTGTGATTTGTATTGTTGATATATTGTAATGTACATTTTTCTGACATTTTTTCTCGCATAACTTACTTGTTGTCGGAATTAGTATCAGACTTTTACCTCAAACTGCTATTTTACCGATAAAGAGGATTTGCAACAGGCCCACACATTGTATTGTATATGTAATAATGTATCACACATGTTTGATCCGGAGCAAGGGCAAGTAATGAGCATGGCGTGATCTGTTGTGGACAATGTTATGTTGGCATACAAAACAATATACGATAACAAACGCCGACAACATACGCTCTGGGTTCACACGTTGCGTTGCAATACAAGATCACATTTTGATCAAAAGTAACAAAAATATGATCTGGAAAAAACAACATGCATTCGGCTGCCTTCACCACGCCGTTCGTTCCCTTGGCTCCCGAATGAGAATGTAACACAGCAGCAGAGGGAACCGTTTGGGAACCTTTTATGGCTTGCAATGAAATATTAGTGCTGTCCACAGCCACAGGGCATCTACTTGCTTGATTGGTTGTGTAGTGCTGTAATCGATGTTGGCCCACACCCAACCCATGTGTGTTCACAAACACCCGAAGAACGCCAAACAAATCCCCGAGATACTTTATTTGGCACGTGCTTCGGATTTAAAATTTGAGATTACAAAAAGAATACCGCATTCAAGTTTCTATGGTTCAAGCATCCTGAGACATTTCTCAAAGTTCCCCAGATTATTCGCAGCATCATCAGTGGGGACTGAAGGGGGGGCTTATTTGGAAATCTACGGTACTCACACGGGTTGGTGTTACGGATGGGCAAAGGGTACGGGCAAACAAGCGCTTGATATTGCCCACTTGTTACATTTAAAAAGCAGTACTAAAGGCACAGTACTAAAAAACAGCCACATCGTGAGCACCCGACTCTTTTTTCCACTTTTATGCACATTGCTGGTGAAGGTGTTTGTTGGAATTTCGGCTTCGTCATTTTGGGTGCGCACGCGTGAGATGCTGCGAATGCAAGGCATTTTTTCAAATTCTTCGGTTATCGTTATTGTTACTGCACTTTCATTTTCAGCGCACTGCAACACCAAGACCGATTGAGGAACAAATTGTCAACACAACATGGCTCTCGAAAGTAACGTTCAATTTCTCGTAACGACAACAAATGATGCTTCCGTTATTCAAGTCAAACCGGTCACCAACGGTCAGTATGGCACATGTATCCGAGCGGTCCACGCCCTGAAGCAATCTGGAGACAATCAGTGCTCAGGCCAGATGACACTCGAATACCTGAACTGGCCCTCTGGTATCAACGGCAACTGTGAAATCACACTGTCTGCCAATAATCACGGTGGCCGGAAGATCGTCGACTATTTCATGATTCGAGCCCCAATCACATGTCCAACTGCTCCAATCACCGTTGCCAATTTCTGCCACTATCACATACCAGCCGGTAACAATTTATATTGCCGAGTCGTCACGCACATGGACTGGTTGCCGTTGCGTGCTGCCAATGACAATCTGCCGTCGTATATTGAACAGCAGTTTGAATCGATCGAAATCGAACCCAAACGTGGCGAGGAACGCGTGAAAGTGCAGAGTTCGGATGGTGTGATGTTTCACGTGCATGTGCATCATGCGACACGAATGTCACCCGTGTTGGCGGCGTTTGCTCGCGGTTGGTTTTCTTTATTCACTAGTTTCTTAGTTAGGCTTTATAGTTTGTTTAATGGAGCCGGTTCGAACCGATCACAAAAAGCCATCGATTTTTTCCTGTCGCAGTACCAAGCAGTTGGATAATGTTTGCATACACCGATACTCTCGTGGACGTGGTTTTTGGTCATTATGTTGAATTCAATCTTTTCGACCGCTTTGCCACACAAATGTTTTTACTCCCAACGTTTCGTGACCGACTGAGGACACTTTTTCAAGGGAAGACCTGCAAAAAAGACAAGGCAGGGAAAGATCACGGAAACCTAGAAAAATGAAAAAAGAGAGAAAATCAGAAGACATGAGAGCTAAGTGCATGCGACCAACAATCAGAGAGACATAAACCGCCAGTACTATTGAGCTCAGGTCTGTGCAGTTGAATGTAAAGCGTTTCAGCCCATCTCGGCTGGTGCTCATCACGCTCTTGTGCCAGAATGCGGTGCTGATGTTGTCTTGATTTAGCATTTGTTTGCATCGTAATTGTGCCATCACCAGTTCATTTGGTGGTAGGCGAGCAACTTTGTGCGCGGATGCAGCGTCCGCGTCTGGCAAAAAGTGGATTATGATGATGCGGCGGTGACCACGGTGCTCGAATTTTGTAGGTTACTCCGAAACAATGTCTGATGATGGCATATTCCACTGCAATGAGTACGACGCACCAGTGCTGCGCGCGCTGTTCATGTGGGGGTATTTGGAGGTGAGGTTTTTTCGTTTTTCGTCTTTGCAATAGTTTGAGCGTTTGGCACATCAAGTAGCGATACAGGTACATAGGTATACTCGACCATCAGGTTTGACGGACGGTCGCGGTCTCGATCCAAAAAACAATGATACACAAACACTTTGGGCACGCAATTTCATCGCCTGAACATCGATCTCACATGTAGTACATAATTAGCCCAATCCAGATGACATTCATATGGTATGCTCAGTTTGTGATCTTTAATTGTCCTTTTTTCCAGCGTGTCGACTTCGACGTGTTCACACACCGTTTCATCGACATCATTGACGCTGCCAACTTCCTACAAATGCATTCGTGTCTGCAGTCGGTGATCGAGCGAGAATGCTTGCGACGATTCCATTTGTTTCGCACCAAGGATAAACAGTTTGAGTCGCAAGGTTCGTTTTTGATTCGGCTTCAACTTTTTTGAGTTTTTTGTTTTATCAAAACGGTTTGAAATTCTATAGTTTCGTTGGTGATTCCATTCCAGGAATAAATTTGTTGGCTAGGTAAGTATACAGTAGCTTGGAGTCCTGTCACCCTTTGCCTAATCTACATATGCTGTGTCACTATACAATCCTCTTAAAAAATTCTGGTCGTAGTAAATCCTATCTTCAGGTCAGCAATGGTACAACGACATGTTCGAATACCTGACGCAAACGGCGAAGACGTTCAACTGCATGCCACTCGCGCAAGCACTGTTCAAATATTCGAGTGATTTTGGCATTTTCGATAAGAAACTGTTGAATTCGTTGTGGGAAGTCAGAGCCGTCGCTTGAGTTTATATCAAGATTGCATACAGTAATTGTTCAGCTGTTTGCATGTTGCCTGTGCACCAGGTTAGTATGAGTAATATGTGAAACATCAGCTAGTCGGGTAACAAATGTGCAGTAATTCTTTATCGTATTGTTACCTGGCTGGCTGATGACTTGAACATGTGTGTTGCATTCACATTTAGTAATTCTGAGTTTTTGAGTCGACATGGTAACACAATTGTAAATCCATCTGAATACAGGCAGCCAGCGGGCTTTATTATTGCGGTGAAACGAATCACATAGGATTGTTTTTTGTTCTCATCTCCAATTGAAACCATCACAATTTCCGGTTACATAAGTTCAGTTCCACACCATACATTATTCTGGTTCGCCACATTTATACGTAATTCATAGTGGCACATTGCCAGAAAATGTTATATCACTTGAAATTTTTTCAATTTTTTTGTCAGCCATACCATAAGGTGACGAATCACTGTCATCGCCATGTCGGAATATATTTTGTGGAGTTTTGTATTTGTGTTTGCTTGACGTATTTTGTCACATGATGTATTGAAGTTGAAGAACACCGCTCGTTCGATTCCCTGCTTGTTTTTTTGTGCTAAAACTGAAACATTGTCTACGTAATCTGCTGGTTTATTATTCACGTAATGGCTTATTAAATGAAATGTTGCTAAAAATAAGGCAATGCGTTTTGAGATGAGCGAATGTACACAGTAAATGGCAAATAAAAACATCCGTAAATTTCGTCACATATCAGCACACAGATTGCACGTTTGCCGCATGAAATCTATTTATGATATTGATTAGTCAAGTTGAATAATCCAATTATTCAGTGGAGTCCTTGACGGGTTCGTTTCTCGATCTCGTGATGAAAATGACCGATCCAGCGGCGATCGTCGCAATACTCGCAAACACCATCAAAGTCACCATGAAACCGTAGCCTGAATTTGCAAGGCCAGGTGTCTGTATAATTTGTAAACAATGACCATGTCCAAAACTATTCACTGAATTTCAAACCAACCGGCTGCACTGATGCAATATTGATGATCGGATGATGTTTCAAGTCTTTGTGTGTCATCACTGATCTGGTGTGATGACTGATCTTGTAGATTACGTTGCACTGACGCTGCGCTCTGTTCTGGTCTGTTGTCCTGCAATTTACACAAAAGTTGTCTGATTAGGTTTCACACAATGGTTCGACACATGTGTTGCTCTCCGAGCGAGGAATACCTGGAGCTCAGATAAAGAGCATGACAGGCGACACAGCGACCCACCCAGGGTTGGATTAAAAATTTTATCTATTATCGAACTTTTTTTTAAAAAAAACTTTTTAAATTTTTTTTAAATCACTTTTTTTTATTCCGGACCCCCAAAAAATTGGTTTCTTCAAGAATGAAATTTCTGAAATCATGTTAGTAAGGCATGTTTTGAGGGACACTAAAGAGAACTTTTCCACTGACCTGGGTGTTTACGTAATCACCTGCGATCTAATCCCCTTGGTCATGACTTTGAGAAATTCGAAGGTAACTGTGGGTATACATACTGTATATGACAAAGGGAAGACCAACCTTTCTGTTTGTGAATTTGGGGATAGATTTGAAGAGAGATAAAGACTCACACCATACTCACTTTGTGTCACAAAAGCAACAAATGGCTAATCCGCACAACTGCAAACAGGCAAGCAACGTGGAGTCTGTCGATTTATAGCTTACGACACGCTCAATAACTGTACAGTATACGGTATGGGGTGTCCTATATTACACGTGCAGCTGTTGTTGGGATGTCTGGGAACTGTATGAGTCCATCACAACACCATTTTAAACTAAAATTAAGCGCCGCAGGCAATTTTTTGAGAATCATGCGCAATAAAACACATGAAAATATGCCTTTTTATCTTAAAAAAGTCAGAAAATAACGAAAAAAGTGAAAAAATAATAGAAAAAAGTGGAATTACTTTTTAAAATTTTAAAATAAAAAAGTGGCCACGTTTTAAAAAAAAATTTTTTTACAAAAAATTTTTTACTTTTTTTTAAATCCAACCCTGGACCCACCACCTACGTATGCGGCACTTTACGCACCCTGGAGCAGAGCGTATAGTACCTCGATGAGAACGCGTGCATGGGCGGCAGGACAATAACAGGTCGTGAAATCGATAAATATAGGTACTCGTGTGTGAACGTGTGATGCGCCCTTTCGTGTCCTGAGCTTGCCAGCTTATAACTTACCCCATAGATGACCAAATCGATGGCTTCCATATCCTGTGCCCTCACATCCACTGTGCCCACCAAATTCTCATTCCAAGGCTGTTGTTGATGTGCGTCCCAATGATCGGTATCCCTCTGTCGTCTCACCCTTCCGGCCTGACGAAGACCAGAAGGTCGACGGCGACCCGAACCCGACTCAGAACGGGACCCGGCACTTGCGCAGCTGGGCAGTGGGCAGTCAGTGGCTGGCTCCTGCAATGGAATGATGGAACCATTTTCAATCAAACTTGGACCGAGTCGAATCTGTCTTGGTGACCGACGTTTTTGCGTTATGTATTTTTTCTATAGAATTCTGATTTGTTCCACCGACGTAAAAATTGTTCTCAGGATCTCCAAGTACATATTCCACGTCGCTCGAATACAATTCCGAAAAACATTCACTTCAAATATTCCCAATCGTACTAATCCTGATACCAGCAAAAGTGCTGCCCGACAAACTACTGTGATGAGTTGCCCTATGACAAGACAGTCACCTGTCTGAAAAAATCACTAACTTTTATCGTGATCTCGATTTGACATTGAAAGAACAGTCCAGGTCGGTCGGCGTATTTGAACACGTGAGCCTCTTGGCCGGCCATTAGGTCGCTTGTGTATCTGACAGTGTATTGTGAAACATCAAATGAGATAAGAATAAGAAAAACAAGCCTTGTGAACCATGGAGTTATTTGTTTATCCGTTTCAACCCCTTTTCCACAGACGGACAGTACACCCAAGCCATCGTCAGTGCGAATGCACCAGGTGGCCAAGTGGCCTTCTCAAAAAGCCACACGAGCCGGTTTGTGCTCGTGTTAGTGTAACGGTGTGATGCGCATGTAACATACCGAAAACGTCTCTTGCATAAAAAAGCTGTCTCTGGGTGTGGATTTCAGGGCACACGACAAACAAAGCACAAACTCTAAATTCGACAGCAGGAACCGATCGATCGAGCAACCGGCCTCATCGAGCAGATCTACCGTATCCCCTTGTCCGTCGTCCACAAAACACGAGTACACACGCATGCAGAACGTGTCTTCTGAAACATCAGATGGTTGGTGTGAAATTTGAACAGAATGACCATATGAAGCTAATGAGCCTATTGAATGTTAAGTTTGATATTTTGCAGACCTGAACTTTGTCCGAGATTGGATAAAAAACAACTCCCCGAAGGTTGATGGGTCATTAACCCGTTTATGATGAATTCGTAATTTGGGATACCGCGCTATTTACAGGAGATACTGTAATTTATTTTTTCTGCCCTCGAAATTCAGTCAAAACATTGCGTGACCCACCAGTCTCAGTGTCACACGTCCATTTGTGGTAGACCGATTGTCCGACAACAGCAAATCGCACTGGGTTGCCATCAGGTGAATCCAGTACATCGTAACGACAGATGGGCATCGGCACAAATTGCGTTTGAAATGCGCTTGTCAGCATACTGTAATGGGGTTTGCTCTATTTCTTTTCTTTAAAGCATCCATTTCGAATTGCGGGACTTGAAATTTATCAAAATTACCCACAGAATAGATTCAAGCGAACCAAAAAGAAGCCGTGGAACATCTTTCATTCTCCAAGCTAGTGTTTCGCTGTTTTGCGCCAAAATAAAACTGTCTGTAAACCATACACGAATTACACGCTCGTATGTGCAGTCAACCCAGTGACATGATCGCGACCCAGCATTTTCTGTCACTGTAAAGATTTTCCACTATACAGAGTTGCTCAGTAGGTTAATGGTAGATTGGGGACCAAAATAGCGTTCCAAAATGTCCACTGTATAGAGGGTTCCACCATAAAGAATGTCACTATAAAGGATTGACTGTATTTGACCTTCGAAAAAATAAACATTGACCAAAACAGTCCGATGTGAAGTCCGATCCCCATTGTCTAGGTCCATCTAGGCACCCGCGCAGCAGGCACTCAATTCGGCCCCTCGCGCCCCCCCCCCCGCCCCCCCTCCCCCAGTGATGTTCACATAGCCTCAACCTCAGTTAAGTGACCCTTTAGCTCACCTGACTTCGAGATCGGTGCTGACCGTTTTGTCGGCCTCCATGTAGAAACACTGCAGCCGATAGGCCCGGTCGACTTTGGTGATGAAATTCGGATGGAACGATATGATGACCGTGACACTGACAAACACCCCTCGAGGATTCAGGGATCGTTCACGGACCACACCACAGCTGCTGAATGGTAGACGGATACCGGTGGAGGAACGGCCGTGGTCCTGTGTGTGACACGCGTCCTCCGTGTAGCGACCCTGAAGTGGCAAGGGAGATGAATGTCGAGTCGCATAATTTGCTGTGTGATTTATAACGATATTCGACGCTCTGCACTCCGTAGCGTAATTCGAGTAATTTAGTGCGTTGTTTCATGGTTTCGCCGTCAGCACTTCGTTGTAAGTTTACCCGGATTGATAACATCGGCAGAGTCGGGGGAAATTCAGCTTTGAACCTCGTGGTGAAAGATCAGCCAGCTAACATGACCAGATGAAGATGTTTCATGGAGAAGCATGTATAGGTTTTTAAAATTGTGCCCCGCACCTCGGTGTCGGTAAAGCTCGCGGTATGGTAGTGATTTGCATTAGTTGCTATTGTTCTCCGGCTTTGGCTTAGCCCAGGTATACCTATCGTCCTTGTAAGCCTGTCCACCCACGACTGGCTCTGGAGCAACACCAACACCACCACACACCAACTTTGACAAAAACATGTCCTTCGAACGGTTGTTCAGTGTTGAAAAAGGCATCAATAGATGTGGGTCCACATTCGATCTCCGGTCCGCCGACCACACCGTTGTCGATCGGGATGGAACACACGAATGGAAATAATGTGCACGTCACAAACACAAAGAACAATAAAAGAGGCATCTTTGGTGTAGTCGTGGTTTTGAGTGGTGACCTGAAAGATAGAGTAAGTGTGTTCCGCCGAATTCAGGCTCGGAAACTCGGACCTGAAATTATGGTCAGTTGCAGGACCAAGTGTCCGGAATCGGTATTTAACCCGAATCCTCTGGATCTGAATTACCGGGTCCAAATATTCACATAATCATTCCTGAACTAAATCACCTTAAACAAGCAGAAATGCTGCGTTCTCAAGAAGTTACAACCACACCACTATGGGCCATGCCGACGTTTTGCAGTGTTTAGCGCAACAATAGCGATTGCTGACAGTTTGAGCGGTCATAAAACTGTTACTTCTGGGTAATATGTACATGTATTCAAATTTCCATGACAATAAAACAAACCGATTGTGACACTATTGCGTGCACCCACACTCACAAATTTTGCGGGTAAAGAACAAAGTAGAATATTTTCAAGACCGCCCATACCCACGTATAAACTTGACCATCAAACGCATTCACAAGTGCAATCTCGCTCGAGATAAGCATCTTCGGATTCTTCTCTCCATCTACATTCTTTCTTTATGCCTTTCTGTATGGTTTCACTTATTGAAATTCGCACTTTCATATTTTTAGAAACGGTTTCGACGTAATATCATTAATTGCCGTAATCATTTGCAGAATGTACGCGCCACGATTTGTTTTTCGCCCGCGGAGCGCGTGAAATTTTACAGCTCGCGCGTGTGCGCTTTCCCGAAACGCGTGGATGAAATAGGCGTGATACTTTTGTGGTGTAACTTCAAATGTTTCTTACAATAACAATGCACATCCAGTTTGTTTTTATCTGGGAAAAGCAAAGCTTGCGTGAGAAACGAACTTCTGACAGACCAGACGAAGGAACATTCGACAGAAAATGTAAGCCTCAAGCAAAGTACTGTATACTCTGCACGCGAAGTTTGAAAAGGGGCATGCATGCATAAATACTCACTGACCATTTGTCAGAGCTGGTGGACCATCATCGCGTTGCAACACTCTTTAGTTCGCGGTTTTGTCGCATCATATACAATTATTTTTGTCGTATATGTATTTCTCTTTCTTTTTGGTTTGTCCTCTTGTATCATAAATCATCACCCGTAAGTACAAGTACACGAAATACGCGTGTTGTGGCCGTTTCATAATTATACAACAAACAGCACATGTAAATTTGTAATGATGCGCATTCGCTGATAACATCATCGTTTTCGTAAGTGGATGTGTGTAAAGCCAAGCTCGACTTTCTTGAAATGGCACGAATCATGTATTGCAGACGCACAACTCACTCAGGCAGACATCATGGAGCCCAACAAGGGTTCATGTTTGAACAGTGGGAACAAGCCACCTCTGTTCACACGCATCGCGTTCATGGTTCCCATTCATAAGACAACATCATAAAAATTATCACGAGATATCAAGCAAGTAGAAGCGCAGCAAAAGGAATATAAAAAACAGTTCTGCACACATGGGATGTTGCAAAGGTCGCTTTCCAAAGAATGCCAAGCCCCCTCCCCAAAATGGGAGCCTATTTTCGGAACTTTTTTCCGAATAAATTCCAATCCCCATTTGTGCACGTTTTCAGCAATGTTTCACATGCTCATACGTTGTGGGAGGGGGCTTATCAGGGAAATTATTTTTTAATCAAATTTCAAATCAGAAGTAAATAACAAATGAGCCACAGGGGAACACATTTGACATTCTCCGGTACCACTTTTGCTGACTGTTGTTTTTTCACAAGCCAGCTACATAGGTGGCGCGCATATGTACTAGCTGCTCAACAGCTCAACACACCGTGGTACACACAGTCGGATCCAGGGGGAGGCACTGTTGTTATGCCTTGCTGGTCTTTCACATGTTTTCCACATGACTTTCGTTCGTGGCTCACGCTGAGTGCCGGATTATTGCAGATCATTGTCATCCAGGCAAAGACAGTTCGTTGCTGCGTTTGCTGCGTGCGCCTAATCTAAGCAACGCCTGCACGCACAGAACAAACCAGGAATAAGTGTGATTTGAATGTCGTGTGAAACTGAGAGAGACAATCGAAGGGCTGTTCTGTGCGCGCCCGTATGTGGACCTGATTTTTGTCTCTGGTCTCAAAGCAGTGGTCTCATCAAACGCAACTGTCCAAAAGAACGCAACTGTGTGTCACAGCAGCACACCAAAACAACACGTTATGGGTCCGCCCGTTATGGTGTTTGTTTTTGCTGCCGGTTTTTCTGTGGTCAGTTATTTATTTCAACCTTTACACTGTGTAATGTAAGGTATACATGCCTCCATGCTGTTTTGCAAGAAGAGGGGCATGTTGGATAACTTGCTTACCTGGGTGAAATCAGTTTGATTTTGATTGAGCGTTGCTGTCTGTTTTCGTGTGCTCCTTTTCTTCCACTTTCATTTATTCTCATTTCCTCACCCTCTCGCTACTCAAATACAGTCCTCCCTCCCCCCACAGTGAACCTCCATATTGTGAATCTCTCTCTACAGTGAACGACTTGGCACGTCCCGAATTTCACATAGTGAATATTTCTCTGTTCTGTATTGTGAATGACTTCGCCGCCCGAGTGGTTCCTGACAACCTGACTGCAGACTAATGCTGTTTCTTTCAGATCCATTCAATCGATAGCAGCATGCAAAAAAGCGAATCGTATTGTCATTGATTCCAACTCACATTGTGCTCATTCCTTGTCGAAGCGCAAACGCTATCGAACTCGAAAGTTGAAAGGATGTTACGTTCCTCTGCACTACCCGGTTAACGCGCTTTGTCCCCGTTCCCATACCGTACCTATCCCAACTCCCTTCAGTTTCTTATTTCTCATCTCACTCCAATTCTCTGTTGCTCGTTTTTCCGCTGTCGACAGCATTCTTCTCTTTCCACCATGATCATGGTCCATCTCTCTCTCCCTGTTTATCTCATTCCGCATGTCCAATGATGTTTCATTCAGTTTGTTGTTGTCCATCCTGGTCCATTATGTTTCCTTTCTCATCTTTATTTGCGCTGCGCCCAATGCGAGAACAAACGATCGCGGACTGGCCGGAGGCGACCCGTGATCCGTCAAGGCAATTGATTGCTATCTATATGTTCCCCTTGTCATTTCAGGCACATATCGCCATCTACCCGATTGCAACGGACACACTGTGATTGGTTGCCGCAGCTAACCCTAGGACGACACTGATTGGTTGGTCATGATACAGTGTGAATGTTTTACTTTTTAAAAAAGCACAAGGTTGTTCTTGTTGAACCATAGCGTCTGCGTTCAGCTGGCACGTGCTATCACAGACGAGCGGTACATAAGGCTGAAACTTGAAACATTTGGTTGGTATCAAACTTGGTGATCGGATCGGATCGGACCCGCCTTGGTCACGCGTCATTTTTGCGTTCAGGATATGAAGAGCTCACTAAAGCCTAACCTCGGCCGGCGTAAAAAGTTGTACTTTTTTACCGTCAGGGTACGACTCATACCGCCCTCATGTCAAATGGGGCCGAAACATTTGGTTGGATGGAGCATCTTTATCACGACACTAGATAGACGTGTAGGCTTTTGTTCCATGTTGTCGACGAAAGCCATCGCACTTCTTGCGAATGTAGTGCACATTTTTGCGGTCACTTGCCTTTTGCGCGTCACAAGGAACGAATTCCGTCAATGACATTTGAACTATACGCATGCTACGGATGTTAAGCTACCGTACCGTAACCCAATCCATATACACTGCAGCACGCCATTTCCTCTGCTGACGATTTGCTCATTCATTCATCTATCGCTGATGTTTCATACGGGCGTGGCAGGACGAGAACGGCAAACCAAAGGTGTGTGATTCTTTGACTTAGTACACAGTTCACATTATCCGTTTGATTTACCGCTATGGGCATTATAACAAGATAAGCACCTCAGGATCCTGGAATTTTTATGTCTCATGTTTAAACCTGGCCCGCCACTATTGATATTTGAAATTTTTGGTTTGTTTTTTTGCTCTAATTTAGTTGCCGACATCGAGACGAATAAGGTTTATATTCATGACTTTTTGACTTAGTGCAGATTTTATATCGAAATCAATCGATAAACACCGGTTCTCGGGAACAAAATTAAAAAAAATAGATAGACCCCCACTTATTGGCAATCAGTCAGCCAGGAAGAAAATTTTGAATTACCGCCAAATGTTATAGGCTTACAGTATGCTTATTAGGGACTTTACGCTCCCGACTTTACGCTCCCACTACAGAGTGCTGCCAGTGCGCGCGTGCAACACGTGTGTTATGCACTAACAAACAGAGCGGCACTGTACAAAACGCATGGGCAAGATCACGTGACTACCGTATGCTTGTGATAAGAAGTAGTCGGCCATCTTGAATATTTGTTCTTGTCTTCCTGAAATGCACTAACGGGGGTCTATCTATTTTTTGGAATTTTGTTCCCGAGAACCGGTGTTTATAGATTAATTTCGGTATTAAATCGGCACTTAATGGAAAAGTCACGAATGTAAACCTTGTTGGTCTCGATGTCGGCAACAGTAATAAATCATACAAACAGATCAAAATTTTCAAATATCAATAGTGGCGGGCC
>JASAMV010007247.1:0-37198 GCA_030248065.1 Rhynchonema sp. JSB1_4
AGAGGTCGCAATCGGGCCGGGTTTGGCCGGCCCGGCCCGGCCCGAGCCCCCATATCTCCGGCCCGGCCCGGCCCGAACCCCCAAATCTCGGCCCGGCCCGGCCGAGCTCGGGCCGGCCCGATTGCGACCTCTGCTTCATTTGTTTCCTATATTTTTTCCTTGTCTTTGGGTGCCATTTTTTTTGAGGAAAAGAAAGGAAAAAAAACGAAAATTTTTTTCCTTTTGTTTCCTACCGAACTCTGCCCATAGCCCGGCCCCGCCCACACCAATTTTATTCTGGGATTTCTTCTCTCGTTTTGCCCAGCGGAGGATTTCGTTCCTCGTCACAACGCTCTGTAAGGCATGGCGGGAAACCCAAAGACTTTTGGTGGGGGAAATGTCCCACTCCTCCAAAATCGAATTTTCGATTTTTTGATAGAATGCACGGATTGCCTAAGCCTAAGCCTAAGCTTAAGAAAGAGCCTGAGCCTAATGACTTTTTACGGTAAATCCGACGAACCTTCTGAACATTTTCAGTTCGATGTGTCAACAAGTGTCAACGGATCGGAAGTCAAATGAAAATGTTTCGGTGATTACATATATAAGACTATGCACATTGGGGACGCAACAGAAGGTGGTCCACCAAAGGTATCGACCTCTACGAGTGGACACCGACACTGGTGCACTTCAATGAAACATAAAGCAATACGGCAAATTTGACCGGTTCCAGAACCGGTTTCAGAATCGCGAAATGAGCCTTTTTGAAGGACTTATGATTTTTCAACTCACTCCGTCGGTGTGACGATCATATCGTGCAACATCGATTTTCCAACTTCGTTCGTTCGGTGATGTGCTGCTTCCATACGATGCCTGAAAATCATGCACGGGGGGCGGCTAGATCAGTTGGTGCTTATACTCCCAGAGGTGCACCTTTGGCACACTTTTTGACAGTTCATTTGACACTTTTCGACGGGGTACTTCTTTTTGAAGGATGGTCACCTTGATTGCGGCTTTCACTTCCAGCAATAAAAAATGGTCCCATTTTGCAAATATGAATTATGTCCCTTGCACTTTAACAAAATGAGCTAAATATGAGCAAAGCGTCTGAATTCGGTAGGATGACGATGCTTGCAAAACTGGCCGGCCGGTTTTTAGGCTTAGGCTTAGGCCAAGGACAAGTCAGATGAAGCATCACAGACACGACAAGCAATAAGGCTGCGATTAGATAAATGCGGAATGCGGAATGAGCACTGAGCAAATAAATGCGGCATGGTAAATTTCTGCATTCCGCATTCTACGCGCATTCCGCGTTTATCTGCTCACCTTTGCGGAATGGTGCGCGCTAATTCAAAATTCCGCCAAGGTGAGCAGATAAACGCGGAATGCGGAATGCAGAAACTGGCCACTCCGCATTTATCTAATCGCAGCCTAAGATATTAATTGACGTGACACATTACTGGCCGGCCGGCGTCATCCTAGCGGATGCAGACCACTACTGTAAGTACTGCGGACCCGCGATACTTATACAGGATACCCGCGTCCTCCGATAATCACCAACGGTTAACCGGGGTAAAAATCGGAAGATTATATTTTCGGAAACAGCGTGAAATTCTGAACATGAGAGATGTATACTCCGACAATTCTTTAGGGAGAAACTTTTCAAACGCGTTGCCTGATCCCTAAAGCTCATTATGCGCGCATTAGTTGCAGCGGTCACGTGACTGCCAACCGCTCAACACACAAGTCTAACGTAGTGATTTTGCGAAAGGCTGTGCCAGTTGCGTGTGCTTTACGGATCAGGCAACACGTTTGAAAAGTTTCTCCCAAAAGTATTGTCAGAGTATACAAAACACAAGATTACGGCCAGAGGCGTAGCTAGGGTTGTGTATCATTAGGGTCCAGTGCTCACTAGGGTCCAGCGCTCATTAGCTTTGTTTCAAGCTTAGGCTTAGGCTGCAAACTCCCCTATTAAAATACGCAGTGTAGGCCTAAGCCCAAGCCTAACCCGAAGTGAAAGCCTAAGCCTACGCCTAGGCCCAGCGAAAAAGTGGACCCAAGTGAGCGCTGGACCCTAATGATACACAATCGTAGCTAGGTCTGAATTATTCAGGGCGTACCTGGACGAAAAGTCAGTTTTATCCAGTGCTTGTTCCACCTATGAAACGTCGTTTTCATTCAGTGGTTTTACAAAACTTTAGAAAAAAACGAGTGTGGTTTTATAAAACGAAAATTTAGACTTTTTGTTCCCGGAACCATCAGAAGCCAGAAAGAAATGCGTGTATAGAAAATTTCTAATTTCGCTGTCTCGTGCATTTTTACAGACGCAGGGAAACTCCCGTTCGAAGTCGAGGCAGGCAACAAGCTCAACACACAGTCAACAAGCCACGCAGCTGGCTCGTGTGCGTTTCTAATGTTTCAGTCACACAAACTGTGTGTGTTAGGCTAACACTGTTAGCTGCGTGGATTGTTGACTGTGTGTGTTGAGCTTGTTGCCTGCTTCGACTTCGAACGGGAGCTTTCCTGTGTCTGTAAAAATGCATGAGGCAGCGAAATTAGAAACTTACTATATCTGACGCGCGAAGCGCGCGATTTTTTTAACTTTCGAAGTGTTTTAGAGTGAAAATCTTGCGATTTAGAGATCCTTTTCCCTTCTTGTGACCTCTCAGAGGGGGTACAGTACCAGTACCCCCTAAACGGCTGAGGGGCCTGTACCCCATGTACCCCTTCTCCTACGCCACTGGATTACGGTTACCTTGAATTTCGCCTCGTGCCGGGAAGACTCATTATAAATAAAACGGATTAAACGGATTAAACGGATTAACCGGATTAAACTGATTTTTGCGTGCTGAGGGGAAGACTCATTATTTTTCAAAATAAAACGGATTAAACGGATTTCAGCTGGAACTCGGTCCTGAACCAAGGCTTGGGCTTAGGCTTGAGCTTCGGATTAGGCTTAGGCTTACACGTTTACGCACATGTTTAGGCTTGAGTCTTGGCTCATGCTTAAACTTAGGCTTAGGCCGAATGCATGTGGAGCACATGTACAAAGAGCATAATGAGTCTTCCTGGGAAACGGCCGTGGGGGAAAGCTCATTACCGGAATTCCGTTTAATCCGCTCTATTTTTTAAATCCATAAGTTTTCCCTCCAGGGCCTCTTATGAACTGATTACAATAGTAATGAGTCTTCCATCAACCTTTCGCCTGTGCTGTTTAGGGTGATCGGCCGATTCTACCTCGCTCCTCCGCAGCAAAAACGGAGAGAAATTCACAGCAACTGAAAACTAAAATTTGATTATGATGATGATGGTGTCATTGACAGGAGACAAAAATTATTATAATAAAACTTTGTCGTTTGAGGTCAACCGTTAACCGAGTGGCTGATTGACATGACTTTGCCAAGCACACCGTTATCTTCGAGTGAAATTGTCACGCTAAATGTCGGCGGACAGCTATTTTCAACGTCGAAACACACGTTGACTTGGGTTCAAGATTCCTTCTTCACAAGGTGTTTTCATAATTGTTTCTGCAATTATTATTTGTCACAAGTTGGCTTTATACTTTGTGCTTCATTTTCCAGCTTACTAAGCGGCCGCGTACCGACGGTTCGCGACGAAAGAGGCGCGATCTTTCTGGACCGTGATCCGCAGCTGTTCAATGTCATTCTCAATTATTTGCGAACGAAACAAGTCGATTTAAGGTGTGTTTCTGTGGACGGACGCTGTTGTGAAGGTTTTTTTGCTGTAGCTCGGCAGCCGAGCTCGGAAGCGAAATACGGGGGAGTCAGCAGACCAGAGATCGGAAACGGGCCGGGTAAAGTCGGCCCGGTCGGCGAAAAGTCCGGCCCGGCCCGGTGGAGGGCTGCAGGTCGGCCCGGCCCGGCCCGGTCAGCCAATTTTCAAGGGCCGAAAACTGAAAAAGTCCAAATACCGTAAAAACCTAAATACAGCCCCCCCCCCCCCCGGAATACCGTATTGTCGGAAATAGAACCCCCCATTAATTGACCCCCCCCATTAATTGAACCCCCCCTAAATGGCTCGAAATCAAAAATAGAACCCCCCCCATTAATTGACCCCCCCCCATTAATAGAACCCCACCCCCAACCTTCACCGTACCACAGATTAGTTGTATGGTAAGGCTGTGTTGTTGTGTCAAACGTTGTTTAAGCTTGCGTACACAACAGAAAGCAGCTTTCTAAGCATAATTGCCGCTGTTGAAGTTAGAAAATACCGAAACCAAGCCATTTTTATGGGCATTATTAACAATGATTTTTTTCGTCGGGGGTCCAAAAGAAAAATATAACCCCCCCCATCATTGACCCCCCCCCATAAATTGAACCCCCCAAAATGACCCCAGTGAAAAAATAGACCCCCCGGGTTCTATTTCCGACAATACGGTAGAGCCAGTGTAGTACTTGGTCAGGGTGTTGACGATAGATAGATTGGGACCCGAAATGTGTTGACGATAGATAGATGACCCAAGTCCGAAATCTGGGGGGTCGACCCAAACTTGTTGACGATAGATAGATGGTGGGGGGGGTCGCCAAAAATCAAGGTATAGTATAGTGCATTAAGTAGGTAATAACGTGTAAATATTAATGGAGATGTATATAGATGTACTAAATCCGCGCGTAGCGCGCGATTTTTTGCCTATTTAGGACAAAAATACCGATTTTGAGCCATTTTGAGGCAAAAATACCCATTTTGGGGTCGAAATGTGTTGACGATAGATAGATTGTTCCCAGAATTTGTTGACGATAGATAGATTTGCCCATAAGTGTTGACGATAGATAGATGAAATCAAAAAGTGTTGACGATAGATAGATGAATTGGGGGGGGGACCCCCACCCCCCCCCCCCAAGTACTACCCTGAATAGAGCCAGTGCTGTGGCTGGGGGGGGGGGGGGGGGGGGGGGGGGGGGGTGGGGGGGGGTCCCCCCAATGGTACCCTACCCGCCCCGGCCTGGTACGCTACCCCCCTACCCGCCCCGCTCTTGTACCCTACCCCCCTGCCCGCCCCGCCCTGGTACCCTACCCGCCCCGATTTTTACCCCCAAAATGCCCATTTTTCGGTCAAAAATGCCCAAATTTCGACCGAAAACCCTGAAAAGTGCAAAAAATCTCGCGCTGCGCGCGATATATGCACTTTTTAGTACATAAAAACAGGCACCCGAAAAAACTTGTGTTGTCCCCTCCCCGCCCCCGAAAAATCTTCCCCCCTCCCCCCCAAACCGGATTTCCCCCCCCCCCCCCAAAATCCCAGGTACACTACCCCCCTACCCGCCCCGATTTTTTCCACCTACTACCCTACCCGCCCCGCAAAAGTAGCCACAGCACTGAATAGAGCCCCCCGCAATACAGCCCCCCCCCCCCCCCCCCAAAAAAGGGGTCAGTGAATTAATAGAGCCCCCCCCCCCGGAATAGAGCCCCCCTAAGTAACATCCCTTATACAGTAGTGTATTAAGGCTTGATAGTGGTGCACAGGTACATTTATGCACGTTTGTTCTTCGTTCTTCAGACTCTGAAGTCTGAAAGCTACGCGCGAAATGAGCGTTTTAGAATACATTTTCATCAATATTTAGACTTAAAAATTTTGTTCGCCCCCTCCCTAGCTCGGCCGATACAGTAGGTAGCAATGGTGTGGCTGGGCGGGGGGTGGGGGGGGGGGGTGGGGCCCCCCTAGGTACAGTTAGTTAGGCATATACTGGCAGGTGGAAAAAAACCGTTTTTTTCCGAGACCCGAATACTTTTCCATTTATTTTTCCGTGGGTACCTTTTCGGTTTTTGATCGGAAAAATATCGGTACTTTATTCCAATTTTGCCAAAAAATTGTAATGCAAAACTAATGAGTTTTTCGATTTTGGTGAAAAATTGACTCGAGCACGAAAATTAACCGACTTAAAATGGGCCAAAAAGCGTGTAAACCAAGTGTTTTCGCCTGACTTCAACACTCTTCAAGAACACTTTCGTCACTTCGAACAAATTTTGCACTGAAATTGTTATATTTTTCGAAATTACGTTCTTAAGTACTGGAAAAAAATTTCCGAAAAAAAAACCGTTTTTTTCCACGAAAAATAAAAAACGGTTCTTTATGACAGTATAGTTAGGCATGGGCACAATACCTGTTTTGAGACCCAATACCAATACCCAATACTAGGCTGGACCAATACCCAATACCAGTGTAGTGGCTGGGGGGGGGATGGGGGGATTCCCCCCCCCCTAAGGAGTAGGTACCTTGCAACCACCCCTTGGGGGGGAAGGGTAGGTACCTTGCAACCACCCCGGAGGGTACCTTGCAACCATAAATTTATGGTTTTTATAGGCAAAAATGGGTGTTTTTCGACCTCAAAACCCCAAAAATCGCGCGCTCCGCGCGCAAACCTCCATATAATAGCTATTTTGGGCAAATTTTCGGCCAAAATGCAAAAAAGTACCATTTTTTCGGCCAATTTTGCAGAAAAAAAGCATGCAAAAAACACCCTTTTTTCGGACCCCAGGGGTACCTTGCATGCAACCTTCTGGAGGTTGGGTAGGGGGTACCTTGCAACCATCTGGATCCATCCCCCCCCCCAAGCGTACCTTGCAACCATCTGCCTGCCACTACACTGCCCAATACCCAATACGAAAATCAGACCCAATACCAATACCAGGCACAGACCAATACCCAATACCACTTGGGTTCCCGGTATTGGTATTGGGTTGGTATGGTATTGGGTATTGGGTTGGTATTGGGTATCAGTGTTGGAGGTACTCTGGAGGGGGATACCTACTGTACCGCGCTCGGAGAGGGGGATACCTACTGTACCAAAGCCGATGGCCTGGGGGGGGTTATGTACGTAGGGGGGGTTTGGGGGGTTAGGTTTTGGGGTGAAAATTTTCAATGTTTTTATTATGTGTGGAATCGTGTGAAAACGTAGTATTTGCGCGCGAATTTTGGGTAATTTGGGGCAAAAACCACTGATTTTACACTAATTTTGGCCATTTTGGTAAAAAAATTGGCACTTTTGGGGCAAAATCGGGGGATACCTACTGTGCCGGGGTGAAAATCGGGGGGGGGGGTACCTACTGTACCATGCCAAACATAGGGGGGATACCTACTGTACCAGGCGAGGGGGGATGCCTGCTGTACTGGGGGGCTACCCCCACCTCCAACACTGTTGGGTATAGGGTATTGGGTATTGGCTTGGCATTGGGTATTGAGTATTGGTTTTAGTATTGGTTCGGTATCGGGTATTGGTTTGGTATTGGGTTTGGTGCCTGGTATAGTGTTTGGTATTGGTTTGGTATTGGGTTTTTGCGTTTGGCATCAGGTATTGATTTTGGCCCAATACCTGCATAAACCCAATACCAATACCAGACGTGAACCAATACCCAATACCAGAATTAGACCCAATACCAATACCAGAAACTGGTATTGGTATTGGTATTGGGTGGTATTGGTATTGGTGTCCATGCCTAGGCCTAGGTATAGTAGGTAGGTAGATTGACGACGCGCCATCCTGGTACAGTACGTAGGTCGCCGCCCCCGGCTGGTACAGTAGGTTGCTATTTTTGGCTCAAAATGGTGTAAAATTGATATTTTTCACTCCAAATAGGCGAAAAATCGCGCGATGCGCGCGAAATTAGCGTTTTAGAGCACATTTTCATCAAAATTTAGACATAAAAAATTTTGTTCCCCCCCTAGCTCGGCCGGTACAGTAGGTAGGTTGATTGCAGGCCTTTCTGGTGGTACAGTAGGTTGATTACAGGCCTGGGTAGCCACACCACTGGTAGGTAGGTTGTCGCCCCACATTTTTAGTGGTACAGTAGGTTGCCGCCCCACCTGGGTAGCTGCACCACTGGACAATACTGATCACTTACTTGCCGAATCCGTCAGAAATTTTAGTATTTTTGACAAAAAATCCCTACTTTTTTCAGTAAAATAAGTCACTTCAGAAGCTTCGGGCCGGGGTGCCCGGCCCGGCCCGGCCCGACCCTCCAAATCTCCGGCCCGAGCCAAAAGCCCAAAATCGCGGCCCGATTGCGACCTCTGGTTCAGAGCACATAATAAGCCTCTTATCGACGAATAGACACGAATAAATGCGATTACAATCGAAAAAACATACTTTCAAACCCCTTTTAGGGGTTTTTAGGGGTATTTATGAGAACAATTTTTCAGGTTCGGGTCAGTGAATTAATAGAGGCCCCCTCGGAATAGAGCCCCCTCCGTAATAGAGCCCCCAAAATGGGGTCAGCGAATTAATAGAGCCCCCTTCTTTTCAGGTTTTTACGGTAGCTGAAAAAAATTCGAAAATTTTCTGCAGAATACTTGTTTTCACTGGTGCAGCTGGGGGGAAGGGGTAGGTAGGTAGATTGACGCGCCATCCTGATGCAGTACGTAAGTCGCCGCCCCGGCTGGTACAGTTGTAGGAATAATTTTTGGCTCAAAAATTGGTTTAAAATCAGTATTTTTCACTCCATACAGGCGAAAAATCGCGCGTGACGCGCGAAATTAGCGCTTAAGAATACATTCTCATCAATATGTATACATAAAAATTTTGTTCCCGGATGACCCCCCTAGCTCGGCCGGTCGGTACAGTAGGTAGGTTGATTGCAGGCAGGCTTTTTTGGTGGTACAGTGGGTTGATTGCAAAGGCCTTTGGTTGGGATGGGTAGCTACACCACTGCTTCTTTCTTCAATCTTTTGGGGCAAAATCGGGGGGGGCGGCACACCTACTGTACCGGGGTGAAAATCGTGGGATACCTACTGTACCATGCCAAACATCGGGGGGGATACCTTCTGTACCAGGCGAGGGGGGATACCTACTGTGCTGGGGGGGCTACCCCCAAAACCCCCCACCTCCAACACTGGGGGACCCCCACATGTAACCCCCGTAAAAACCGAACTGGAAGGGGGGCGGGGGCTATATTAATTCACTGACCCCATTTTGGGGGGGCTCTATTCCGGGGGGCTCTGTTAATTTACTGACCCGAAATTGAAAAATTGTTCCCAGAAATACCCCCAAAAACCCCTAAAAAGGGGTTTGAAAGGATGTTTTTTCGCTTGTAATCGCATTTATTCGTGTCTATTCGTCAATAAGAGGCGTAGGTATTATGTGCTCTGAACGAACAACAAACGTGCATAAATGTACCTGTGCGTGCACCACTATCAAGCCTTGATACACTACTGTACAGGGGATGTTACTTAGGGGGGCTCTATTCCGGGAGGGACTCTATTAATTGACTGACCCCTTTTTGGGGGCTCTATTCCGGGGGGCTGTATTTAGGTTTTTACGGTTATTTCCCCGACCAAGGTACACTAGCACTGTAGTGGCTGGGGGGATGGGGGATCCCCCCGCTAAGGGGTATCTATCTCGAGTCAACCCTAAGGGGGGATGGGGGGAAGGGTATCTATCTCGAGCCGACCCCAAAGGGTATCACGAGTAAGTAGATTTATGCTTTTCAAAGGCAAAAATAGGTATTTTTCGACCTCGGACGGAACCCGTAAACACCCAAAAATGGTCATTTTAGGCCAATTTTCGGCAATAATGACCCTACTTCAGCACCTTGAAATTAAAATATCGATATGTTTGGCATGTTCTCAGTGGACAGTTTGGTCACAAATCTTTCACAAACGCCTCGGCACTAATTTAGAACCACATTCACTTTTTGGCACTACCACAGCTCGCGCTATGTTACCAAAACCACATAAACTTTCGAAAAAAAATTTCCGTTGTATTTTTGGGCCGCATAGAAAGCCCACAGAGTTTTTATATAAAGCAGGCAAAAAAGCCCGTATATCGTGCTGTTCAAGCGATCGATGACCAATATTCCACAGCTGTTAAGTTTCGATAAAAGCTCGCTCAACTGTGGTGAGCGTCAACTTTTTTGCCTTTTTCTGGGGGCCCCAAGCACACTTCAATCTCATGTCTTCCTTTTTAACAACAGTGTACCGAGGTGATATATGGCACGCCAGATAGTAAAAACATAATTGCTGTTAATCATGTGCAGATCTGGGTTGGTCCATCTGCATCCTTGGACGTACGAGCAATTGACGAATTTTACACAAAATTCACAATTTCAACAAATTTTCGCTTTCGTCATATTTTTAGCCTACTTACAGTTGTGACGGAATTGTGGCATTTACTGTCCGATGAAGCCCCAACTTTATTGTTGTTTATCGATCAAAATTCAAAATTATAGCTGAAACGTATCTTGAGAAAAATCGTGTTAATTGAGGTTCATGTGTTGGACTTGGAACAACAACCGGGCTAATCCGGACCAGGGTGTGCGGTGCCTTCAATTAACACGATTTTTCTCAAGATACGTTAGAACTAGAATTTTGGATTTTAATCAATAAACAACAACAACGTTGGGGCTTCATCAGACAGTAAATGCACAGTTCCGCCACAACTGTATGTAGGCTAAAAATATGACGAAAGCGAAAATTTGTTGAAATTGTGTATTTTGTGTAAAGTTCATTTCTTGCTCGTACCTCCAAGGATGCAGATGGACCAACCTAGATTTGCACATGATTAACAACAATAATGCTTTTGCTATCTGGCATGCCATATATCACCTCGGTACACTGTTGTTAAAATAGGAAGATATGAGATAGAACTGTGCTTGGGGTCCCCGGAAAAAGGCAAAAAAGTTGACGCTCACCACAGTTGAGCGAGCTTTTATTGAAACTTGTCAGCGGTGGAATATTGGTCATTGATCGCTTGAATAGCATGATATGTGGGCTTTGTTGCCTGCTTTATATAAAAACTCTGTGTGCTTTCTATGTGACCCAAAAATACAACGTAACATTTTTTTCGAAAATTTATGTGGTTTTGGCAAAATAGCGCGAGCTGTGGTAGTGCCAAAAATGTGCCAAGGCGTTTATGAAAGATTTGTGACCAAACTGCCCACTGAGAACATGCCAAACATATCGATATTTTAGTTTCAAGGTGCTGAGGTAGGGTCAAAATTTTTTACCTTTCCGCCTTTCTGGCTCAGACAGGGAGCTGATATGGGCAAAAATTTTCTTGGCCGTGAGCGTTTTAGACCAAGCCCACTTATTACGGTGCCAAGTCCCATTGAGGTTGGTTTCGGTCGCATATATATGGCGGAGACCCTTTAAGCTTGCGTACACAACAGAACAGTGGTGTCGTTGGGGGGGGGGGGGCGGGAGGGGGGTTACCCCCCCCCCAGTATCCGGTATCCGGTATCTTGATTTTTTCACCCAGGGGTATCCGCAGTGTAGTGGCAGGCAAATGGTTGCAAGGTACCCTTGGGGGGAGGATGGATCCAGATGGTTGCAAGGTACCCCCTACCCAGCCTCCGGGAGGTTGCAAGGTACCATTGAGGTCCGAAAAAGGGTGTTTTTTGCATGCATTATACTGCAAATTTGGCCGAAAAATAGGTACTTTTTTGCATTTTGGCCGAAAATTTCCCTAAAATACCTATTATATGGAGGTATGCGGAGCGCGCGATTTTTGGGATTTTGAGGTCAAAAAACACCCATTTTTGCCGATAAAAACCATAAATTGATGGTTGCAAGGTACCCTCCGGGGTGGTTGCAAGGTACCTACCCTTCCCCCCCATCCCCCCCAAGGGGTGGTTGCAAGGTACCTACTCCTTAGGGGGGGAATCCCCCCCATCCCCCCCCCCCCAGCCACTACACTGGGTATCCGGTATCCTGACTTTTTGTCCAGGGGTATCCCACCCTAAATTTTTTTCGAAAACCGTAAAAATCGCCCATTTTTACCTCCAAAATGCTCAAAATCGCTTGCTCGCGCAAGCATAACCCCCGAAATGACCATTTTTTGCGGTTTCAACACCGATTTTGCTCGATTTTCCTCTAAAAAAATTGACCTTTTTTCGACAACCCCCCTGGGTATCCGAGATTTTTCATTTTAGGGAGCAACCCCCCTGGTATCCGAGATTTTTCATTTTGGGTATCCGGTATCCGAAAATTTTGGATTTTGGGTATCCGGTATCCTGACTTTTTGATTTCCCAACGACACCACTGCAACAGAACAAGCATAATTGCCGCTGTTCAAGTTAGACAGTACCGAAAACAAGCCAATTTTAGAGACATTATTAAGAATGATTTTTTTCGTCGGGGGGCCAAATGAAAAATATAACCCCCCAATAATTGACCCCCCATAAATTGAACCCCCCAAAATGACCCCAGTGAAAAATAGACCCCTGGGTTCTATTTCCGACAATACGGTAGGTACTCAACCCCCCTCCAACCTCACCCTCGGGTTTTGTGGTAGGTAAGTACTGAGAGGGGTAACCCCCCAACCCCCTGCTGCCACTACTTTGTTTTAACCTATAAAATTGGATTCTCGCGAAAGTCGTATGGTACAGTATCTCCCTCTTAAATTTACCCCCCAAGTTGGATTCTCCCCCTTCCCAATCCAACCCACGCTGTGTGAATGTGATCAAATTAACAATTTCAGTGCGTGCAACCTCATATGTCTGAGACACGAAGCGCAATACTACGGCTTGGCACCACTGGTCAAACGGTTGACATTGTGCGAGGAGTTGAACCAATGCCCATGCGGGGACGTGCTGTTTCACGGATATCTATCGCCGCCCTCGCTGCCCCTGCCCGATCGTGCGTGCTTGGTTTTCGTGCTATACTTATATTATTGTTTTCGTGGTTTTGTTTTTCCGCCAACTTTTGACGATGTCGCGCAATCACACCAAACACGAGAAAAAATAACTGTTTTTTTGCTGGCATCCCTGTTGTTGGGGTGGGGGGGGGGTTTGATTAGAGTGTGGCTAACTTGTGGTTTAATTACCTGTTGCCCTCTGTCACCGTCTTGCACTTTTGTGCGCAGCAGTGATGTTTTACTTGAGCAATAAGATCTGCTCTAGGTCCTTTTTGGAGGTCACTTGGCCAGAGGTGTTCGCACCGACGAGGCCTGGCACCCCGCCCGTCTGTGAAAACAGGCCGAAATGGCCAAAACTCACTGCCGTTACTTTATTTTACGGAAATCCACGACTGTCTGTGTGATTATGCTAATGGCACCGTTCGGCGTCATCCGGTTCCCGTCCGACCAAACCCAAATCTGGAGTATGCCAGCAAAGTGCATGCCGGCAGCAAATCTATACTACTAAAACAGGAAGACGTATGTCTGTGTGTCGGTGGCCCCCTCCCTCGGAAGGGCGGACGGGTCAATTTTCACGGGTAGCTTTGGGTATGCTAACGGGTCTTCGGGGGGGGGGTATACTTGCGGGCCGGAAAAAAACCGTTTTTTTTCGGAAAAAAACCGAAAAAAACCGTTTTTTTTCCTAGGCCCGGAAAAATACGTTTTTATTTTTCCGGAAATTTTTCCAAGTGGCAACTTTTGGAAAAAAAACGGTTTTTTTTCCAAAAATTTCCGAAATATTTTCAAGGGTTACGAAAGGATGTTGTCAAAACTAATGTAAATCGGTGCTAAACAGTTCAAAATGAGCACTTTTAATCTCCAAGTGCATTTTTAGCATGTTTCAGGCCACTTCTCGACAAAATTTTCTCCAAAATAGGCGTTTTTGGACCATGGGTATCCTTAAGTACTGGAAAAATATTTGGAAAAAAAACGGTTTTTTTCCGGAAAAAAAACGGTTTTTTTTCCAAAAATATATTTTGCGGAAAAATACGCAAGTATAGGGGGGGGCACGGCACGGGCGCGGCGCTGTAGCCGGGCCGTAGGCACGGGTCCCGTCTAGTGTTCCATAAATCTGATCCAAACTGACCGCCTTTGTGCAGTTCACCCACATTCGCCGCCGCCTCCGTGCTACGGCGGGGGCACTATGCCAGTTCGTGCGCAGCCCACAGCAACGTCGTCTGTGTCACACGCCAGAAATCTGTCCGAACCACCGGCGCTCCCGTCCCGATCTGGCAAATTGCCAAGCATGGAGTCAAAGTTTCAGGTCTGTTTGTGCAACGAGTTTTGAGTTTGCAAAAAACAGAGTGGTAAAGGTTATTTGTTAATCGTTGTCTGCAGCGTGGCAACAACTTGCAAGAGTGAATCTTGAAATCTTCAATAATATCGAGCCAGTGTTGTGCAAAACTGACTGCACTGGTCACAACACCAACCGGATATCACCGGACTGATCGTGATCGCCAAGTTTGAGACTGACCTTGGCAGCAAATTTATCTGACTTGTTTGACTGACTCTGCTCAGTGGTGTCGTTGGCGGGGGAAGGGGAGATTAACCCGTTGTTTGGGATTTGGAAAATCGGCCGGGGTATGGCCGTGGCGTATGGAAAATGTTTAACTCTGGGAACAAGTACCTATAAGAAATGAGTTTTTGATCCTGTGAAGCACCGAAGTTGACCACTTTATGCTTGAAAATGTCAAAAATTGCTTGATTGTGCAAGAAAACGCTGTTTCGAACATTTTTGGCACTTTTTAGAACATTTTTGTGCTCTCGTTTTCAGGAATCCCCTAGGGTATGGGAAATTTTTCATTTTTGGGGTATGTAGAATCGGGAAACTTGCCGAATCTGGGCGGGCTATGGGGAATATTTGATTTCTCAACGACACTACCAACTCAGCTCAATGAAAGGGTTTGCATTTGCCATGTAATTTGTCAAGATCTCTCGAGAGTTTAATCACGCATCGTCCCACTTCGAAGGCAGTTCAAAAATGAATACTCATCATCAACCAACCATTAAGCCATAAAAATGAACTTGATTGGCCAGGTGCCACTGGTGGTCGAAGAATCGTCGTCATCATCACTGTCGAGCAGTTCGTCAGCCAATCAGCATTCAGGCAATCTGACGCGAACGCCGCCTGGCGGCTCCGCAGGTAAGCAGCCTATCAATCTACCAACCCTATCAGCGACAGCGCGACACAAAAGTCCGCCACCGCCGCCACCTGTGGATGAACACTTGACCGCCGTGAAACATCAGGGACATGTCAGGGCCAGCAGTGCTGATTATATGAAGGTGCGTTGCATCATTTTGTTTAGGATAATTGTTAGGTGCAATTTCCACCTTTCATTAAAAAATGTCATCAAAAATTGGCGATTTATGCATATTTTACGTGCAGATCCACGAACAATTGAATACCCACGAGACTGGTTTGGTAGACTATCTCCCCACTCCCCGTAAAATTTCCCACCCCACCCCCCAAATCGGATTCTCCCCAAAATCCTGCGTACAGTACCCTTCTATCTCCCCTTTTTGGCCCAAACGGTACAGTATCACCCTTTCAGAAGTAGTCACAGCACTGTTTACACTGAAAATACAGTTGGTTGGCCAACCAGAGCAAGGTTGGGTAACAAACGACGGCGTTTTTGTGTACAAAAAGTGACGTTTAAGCTCCCTGATTTTTCAAAGAAAGTACCCTGAATGACACATACACAGGTGAATGTGTCGGGATCGAGCAGTCCGCCGCGACCGCTCGGCTACTATGGGCACACAAAGAAGGGATCGGGCGATTTGACAAGACAGGTGCGTCAATTGTGGTGACTATGAGCATGTTTCGTTTCGTTTCGTTTCGTTTTACTTTTCATGGTTATAACCACGAGGCGTATGCGCAACATCAATATAATCATTGATAAAATGGATCGCATAACCTTATACTAGCAAAAAAACGTTTGTGATTATCGCAGTTCAGTCTCACAGTTTGCGATTTGAATGGTCAGGTGTCCAGAAACGGATTGTCATACGAAACGTATGTACAAAAAGACACAGCAAAATGTCCAGTAATACTGACAACAACAGTGTCCAGTAGAAGAAAGAGTAATAATAACATTGTTATTTAGCTAGCAGTTGTTCAACACAAAGCAGGTTGGTTGATGGGCAAAGCGCGTAGCTAGCCTGGAACTGAGAAAATGAAAGCCCTTGTTTTGTCAATGAAACATCGTGAGGTATACATAACTGATCCGATGGGACATGGGATATGGGCCTGAACGTGTGCATGTCACGGTAAAACAAAACGATCATGTCCTGAAAAGGGAATGGTGTTATGACAAGAAAGACACACGTTACAGTTCATCGGATCACACGTCGATTGATGGAATCATTGGAACTTTAAAAATTCCTACTTTATCGGTGTAATAAAGAAAAAGATATGGCGTAATTAATGTTTCTTTATTGGTGTCTCGTAGTGTAGCGTTATTGTAAAATCAGTTCAATGGTTGCAAGTAGTTTAGGTTTGTTTTATTAGGATATCCAAGGTTTATGTAGGTATGTCAATATAAGCAATTCTGGTTTTGGGTTGTAGCAGCTTGGGTTATGTTTTTGGGATAAGAATTGAGACTAGAGCTTCTTTTCGGCTCCTTATATAGCCGTGTCATCACATTTCACAATAGTTGTGCAAGGTCTGATCCATGTGCGTCACTAGACAGTGTGGGCGACGTTGACGCCAAGCTTCAACACTTTTTATGATCATGGTGCATGGCGCACCACGTGGTCTGTGACTCATGCACATACCACGGATCCGACTGAATGCTGACGCAAATAGTGATGTCATTAATATTGTGAAATCACTTCATCACATGCCTTCTTTTGGAACAAGCATGTCCTCATGCTTACAACATCATCACATGCCTTCTTTTGGAAAAGCATGCTGAAATGCTTTTGGTGACCAGAAGTCTGGAACTAAAGCAAGGTATAACAATTTAAAGTTACGTGGGAAATCACAAAGAAATCATATGCTGCCCGTGATTAGCATGCTCAAAGACATTCTGACGAAAAAAAAACAAGATAAAGATAATCGACAAACCAAACTGCTTCAAAAATGGCAACAATTAAATGATATTTTAATCAAGTGGTACGTACGGTACAAAATGAGCTGATCTGTATGTGTTGACTAAATAACGGGGAGGAGCATGTCTTCTTCAAGTCTTCTTTTCATTATATCTTCTATTCTAGGTTGTTGTTTGTCTTCTTTCTTGATGCATCTTTACGTGTTGTTGTTGAGTTCTTCACTCTTTCTCGAGATCTTATCTTATTCCCTAGGGTTTTCGAAAACGAGCACCGGACCGCCACATTGTGTGCGTCCACACAGTGCAGCCAATCGCTGTGGTGCATGATGTTACTCGAAGTTGAAAATTGTGTTGTTGTCGACATTTTACACAAGCGCTGCTGCAGACAGGCACTTGCATTACGTGCACAAAACACAGCACAAGCCGGCAAAACCCTGCCACACAGCAATCCACCAGAGCCCCATGACTCCCCGCAAATTCTCTGAAGGCAACTGAGCCACACAGCCACACAGGAAACCACCACACAGCCACACAGGAAACCACACAGAGATCCACATAGCCTCACACAGAGGTCCACACAGGGAGGTCCACACAGCTAATTCCTCAACAGAATTTATTCGTTGTTGGCCTGACACCGCCGACAGATGCACTCAAATGCGGTGTGTCCAGGCATCCGACAGCAATAACAAACGCGCACCTGATGTTTCAAGTGGCACGCCTTTGCAATATGACCTTTTGCATTGCATCGGTGGCAGATAATGTTGCTGTCATTACCTCGGGTGAGCAAACCTCGTGCGTCGTGCTCCCGGTGCTGCAACAAGCGCAGCTCTGTTTCTAATTCATGAATTCTATCTGCCACGTCTTTTCGGTCTACGGTGTTTAGTTGTTGTTCAGTCAGATATTGTGGCCTGTTGTAATTGGCCCTAGTATTTTTGATTATGGCGCCTTGATACCGTACTTCGTAGCGGTGTAATAGGCGAACCAAGTCGTCAAAAGTGTCTGGTAGTTTTATATTGCTGCAGACAAATGCACTCAAATGTGGTCTCAACCCGTTGACGAGGCAACCCTTGAGTACTTCCAGGTCTTGTGATTCATGTTCTGATTTATGGAAAGCTTTGCGATATAGTGTCTTCAGTTCCGATGCGAATGTCAACACGCTTTCGTTGTCTCTTTGCTTTCTTTGGAGAAATTGTTGACAACTGAGTGGTGCCAGCTCTTCCGTGTGAAAATCTTCAATTAGTCTTTCACGTGCTGCTGTGTAGTTGTTTTTCACAGCCTCTGGATACTCTTTGTATTGCGATGCAGCAGGTCCTTTCAATAAAAGTCGTAGCAAGCCGATTTTATCGTCATCTTTCAACCCATGGCTAACTGCATCTAGCTGTTCTAGCCATTCACTGATATCAACCGCAAAGATGTCTCCAGTAAACGGTTTGAGCTTGGGTGAGTCAGCTAGCAAGGCGAATAAATGCTGCATGCTGTGGCCTAAGCAAGATGCTGACTGTGTATCCGTTTCCACCACACGAATGTGTTCTGTCTCCATGCCAACTTTTTCAACACTGACTGTCTGAATGTTGTTTGACAGTCCGTTGGCATCTGTTACAAGCGCCATTTTGACTTACCGTCCAATCCAATTCCAATCTGACTGAAACAAAAAAACACGTAGTCTATCCTCTGATAAATTCACACACTTGGATAATAACCTAGACGTTGATATTTTAACGGGTGGAACTTTACTTGCTTGACTTTTGCTGAGCTTTCAGCGAAACAGCTAACGTTCGTTTACTTGGTGTTTTGATAAAACGAAGCTTGGCCCAATTGTACAACGCTAGAAAGGTTGCAAGAGGGCGAGAACACCATGTAATAAAGAAAAAGATATGGCGTAATTAATGTTTCTTTATTGGTGTCTCGTAGTGTAGCGTTATTGTAAAATCAGTTCAATGGTTGCAAGTAGTTTAGGTTTATTTTATTAGGATATCCAAGGTTTATGTAGGTATGTCAATATAACAATTCTGGTTTTGGGTTGTAGCAGTTTGGGTTATGTTTTTGGGATAAGAATTGAGACTAGAGCTTCTTTTCGGCTCCTTATATAGCCGTGTCATCACATTTCACAATAGTTGTGCAAGGTCTGATCCATGTGCGTCACTAGACAGTGTGGGCGACGTTGACGCCAAGCTTCAACACTTTTTATGATCATGGTGCATGGCGCACCACGTGGTCTGTGACTCATGCACATACCACGGATCCGACTGAATGCTGACGCAAATAGTGATGTCATTAATATTGTGAAATCACTTCATCACATCGGTAACAAAGTCGAACATCTGTTTTGAAGCCCACAGCTCGTTTGAATTTGGAATAACACAAATCTATAACTGTTTGTGGCAAGTTGTTGAAGGCAAGCGCGGTTGAATTCATCGCACTGGCTTGATATCGGGTTGTGCTCGGTTTTGCCAACTTGATTGTTTTTGAATGGGCAATTCTTGAACTCGTTCGTACATCGCAGTCGCTCAATAAGGTGAACAGGTCGGGAAGTGAGAATCGCAGCCCATACACATATTGGTACAATGTACACAGCCTAACTGTGAACACTTGTTGGTAGAATGGAACCCATCCAATTTGCTGAAGCATACTGTCCATAGGTTGTTTCGTGTTCCCACTTGTTTAGTATCGCTCTACATGAAAATTTTTGGGTTCGTTCCAGGAGTGTTTGATCACATTTCCGTATTGGATAGCTTGAGCCACATCCGTATAACATAACAGAGCGAAGCAAAACAACGTACGAACATTTCAAACTTTTCACTGGCACACTGCCACGGAATTGGCTTGTCAGGTAACCAATCGTCTTTTTGACTTTTGCACAAACCTTGCTACATTGCAGATTATAATTTAGCATCTCGTCTAAAAGTACTCCAAGGTACTTGTATGAAGTTACGCAGTCGATTACAGAACCGTTGATTGTAACTTTAGGATTTTGTTTCAATGTTGACCTAGCTCGACGGAATCTCATAATTTTCGTCTTGGTCTCATTTACTTTCAGCAGTTTACTGGCAAAGAAGTTGGCAATTTTGTCTATGTCTTGTTGTAGTTGCCCAGCTGATTCACTTGATTTAACTGGGTGTATGATAACCAAATCATCAGCAAATTTGATTAATCGGGTAGTTGCACTTAGCTCGGAAATAGGTATGCTATTTATGTATGCGATAAATAGTAGTGGGCCTAATACGCTGCCTTGTAGCACACCGCTGATGACTTCAGTGAAATCTGACAGACTAGTTCCTACACGTACGCACTGCCAGCGATCAGATAGGTAGTTCTTAAGCAGTGCAGTCAGATGCTCCGGTAGCCCATAGTCAGTCGCCAGGCAGCGAATGAGTGACTTGAAGGGCACTAAATCAAATGCTTTAGAGAGGTCAACAAACGTTGCCCAGACATTTGTGTATCTGTCAAGCATGGAATTTACTATTGCATCAAAGTGCCATAAAGCATCCGCACATCCTCGCTTTTTTCGAAAACCAAATTGATAGTTAGAAAGCTTGGGCTCGATGTAGAGCACCAGTAAATTGTATATGTGACGCTCGAAGCACTTTTCAGTAATGCACAGAAGGCTTATGGGCCGATATTGTGAGAAACTTGTTGGTCGCGGAACTTTTGGTATTGGTACTGTGACAGATTGTTTGTATGTTTTGGGTTGTGGTTTGGGTTTGTATGTTGTTGTGGTCGAACCTATTATGATATTGATACTGAAAAAGCAGACACATAAACGATAAGCATCTAATCTAGTCGGCACCGTTATGTTTGTTGGACCTGGAAATGTTCCAAAAAACGAACAAAGATGGTCGACTGTCGTGTTTTGGCAATACTGTTCTGAACTGATCACTTGAGAAATCTGATTGAAAATAAAAACAATAAAAATGGGTAGTGTAGTGTTAATGAACCATTGAGGCCTCTGACGCCCTTGTTTGATTGATCGTGGCGTTATGGCCAGATCAGAGCTATAATTCAAAAACAGTCCATATCCCCTTAACAAACACATACAGTACTTCAAGCTTGATCTGCATCTGCAGCAGCTCCCAACTTGATGTTTCACCAGTCCTATTTATATATGCACAATTGCAGTTCAAAGCCGAACTAGCGGGTGTGCTGCGTCAACAACACGCCGCGCAGCGTCATGTGCCCGACCCGTACCGACTGCGTGCCATGCGCGCGCATCACAATTGGTTGGCAGTCGCCTATGAGTCGTTCGTTGCCTGCTATCGGTGCGTTGCAGGCAGTTGTTGTACTTTTTACGGGGTTGCGCGTACTCTCGGGCGGGATACGGCCTGCGAGGTCTCCATATATCATTGATGATGGATTGATCTCCAGTCATAGATCGGTTGTTATTATTAGGTTAACGGCAGATCTGGGACCAAAATGGCGTTTAAAGAAATCTGCTATGTAGCAGTGGCGAATCTAGCTTTATCCAAAAAGTCATTTTCGTCTGTATACTGCTGGCTTAGAATTTGGCACTTTTTACACGAAATAATATACAAATGTGAGAATGCACGCGAAGCAAATATTTGGCTCTTTATGCACGCGCGAACGCCAAATTTCATTAAAAATTTGTGTATCTGAAGCGCGAAGCGCGCGTTTTTTTCACTTTTGAAATGTATCAGAATGAGAACTTGGTTGTAAATAAATCTGTGCGGTAAATCAGTCGACCATATTCGTATGACATAGTAGTTGTGACGGCAATCCACGCCCACACTACAATCGGATATTGCAAACATTTTATGATTGTTTACAGCATGAAGGACAGTCTCGGCTGGCAACTGTCGTACGTATCGAGTCGGTTCGCGTGCACGGTGCGGCACATTGCGTTCAATGCCAAGGCTGGCACACAAAGCAGTGACAAGATGTTGGCCGTGGCACTCCAAGACAAAACCATTTATTTGTACATGTTGCGCGACCAGGGCGCGCACGAACATACTATTGGTTGGTCGGGGTTTGTTTTGCCATTTTGTGGATTTCTTGAATTTTTATTTGCCAGTTGCGCCTCAAAATCCGACATACGTACTGGTGCAGATCGCAATTTTTGAAAAAATGCCGATGCTAAGATAGTGGAACGCAACAGTGTCTGTTTTTTGTTTCATTTCGCCTGAATTGTTTCACGAAATGTTTCACCGGAGAGATCGAGGTGGTTTCTGATCATTCTGGTTTCTGAGCTCTCAGGAAGTTTAGTTGCAATGTACGACCTGTGTGAAGAAACAAAAACAAAGAATATAAATGCCTAAATATAGCAATAAATAGCAAATTAATCAAACAGGTTCGTTTACGCTATCGGTCAGCGTCGACAAATTGTTCTTTATCGGTTCCCAATTGGTTGCGTTGAGTAAACAAGGAAAGATTGGCATTTGGCATGCGATGACACAGGTTGGTTGGGTCCAGCCCATAGTCCAACCCTGTATTGAAGAAAATACCTGCGGAACAACCGGTTTTTATATTTTTGAAAAAATTTCCGGAAAAAACCAAACCAGGCCGATGAAAAACCGCTGTGTATTAGGATGGGTGAACCCAGAATAGCGTATTTTCGACAGACAGGGTACCATGGGTTAAAATTATCAAAACTGGAATTATTACCCAAAATAGAAATCAGCCATTGCCATTTGCCACAGGCGTGGCAAGTCCAAGATGTCGTGCCAATCAGTGCGTACGACACTGCGGGTGGCTCGTTTCTGCTGCTGGGATGCACGGATGGACGTATTTATTACATTGGTCAGTCTGGGGGGAGGGAGTTTGTTTGGTTGCCCCCGACAAGCGGTATCAAACTTCGTGATCGGGCGGGATCTGTTTGATGTTGTTGTTGTTTGTTGAAAAATAATGCCAATGAATTTTCTGATGCCATTAATTTCTGCCCGCTTAAAAAGTCGTTCATTTTCAGTTTGGGAACAATTTTCACGCCGGGCTGCCAAATTTGTGTGTTCCAATCAATTGATTTTATCAATAAAAATATCATTGAAACAAGAAACTCACACGAGTAACGCAGATCAGCCAGCCAGGTGCAAAACATCCAGTTCGATCACCCGCCGGCCTAAAATGTTTTGTAGTTGATATAACCGTGTTCTGAAGTTGATTGCGAACAATCTCGCAGTCGCTGACCAACCAGGCTGCCCTCCCCCCAAACAAAAACCAACAAACGAGTGTCAAAAATTTCATAAACTTATTTGCAGACATGCAAAAGTTCCCGCTGCGTATGCGCGACAACGACCTGCTTGTGAATGAGCTGTATCGCGACCCGTCCGGTGACGTCATCACCTCGATATCGGTCTATTTGACGCCGAAATCTAGTGAGTTTTCAGCTTTTTTTGTGAAAATTGTTGTAAAATTTCGACTCAGATTTTTATGTGTTGGTCACCAAATCGACGATTCGATTCTTGGTTGCTCATTGGTTTTTTTAGTTCGAGGGCTTGCTTTGTTTATTTATAGTGAATTCCACCCCCACAAAAACACCCCAACACTCAAACCCAGAACGCTAACCACGCAGTCGAAACACCCAGCTGCTGCCGAACAACGCACGCGCTGCCCAACAAAAGACCAAACCAAACTCAACCGCGCCATCCAAGCCAACCACCATAGCGCACACCACCAGCACCAAACGCCTTACGACAGCAACGCGCAAAAGTTCTCCCAAACAAACCAAAATACAGAATTCAAACAAAGTCAGTGCGCATTGTTCGGTTGAAGCTCGGTCGACGTAGCTCGGTTTAAACTTTTCACATTGCCTGTTATTAACTGGAATGCTTTCGTTTCCACTAGGTTTATCCACTGAGCTGTCGTCGGCTTTCCCCCCTTTACACCCGGTCTACCCTTACACCTTTTAAAAAACACCCTATATGGAACGAAAACCTCGAACGCAGGTATTTTACAATTATAACAGCAAACATCCGACCCAACAGCACGTCCTCCCTTCAAACACTAGAACATTTTCTCTAGCACAACTCACAAAAAAACAAAGCCGGTGTCCTAAAGACACAACAAACCCCACACAGTCAAAAAATACACTAAAAGCGCCGGGAATCACACCATTGGGATTTCTGCTTCCACAAGGTCGAGGGCAAAAATTTCAATCGCCATCCATAAGCAACCAAAAGGTACAATTTTCAAAATTCAACAGCAAGATAGAAAACCAACACGTTACTTCCCGACCAGAACGAATACCGACAACGACGCCAAGGCTCCGGCTCTATTATCATACCCCTAATCGCGTCACCGACCCGATCGCACCGTATTTTATTCGTTGCCTTGCTCGCACAGCTGCTCATTTATAGGTCCAATGACTACCAACACTCGCATTATCAGGATCTCAAATTAACAATTCTAAACTTCATTGCGCTTTTTGACGCATGTACCTTGGTGGTTACAACTGCATCTAAGCTCGCATCTTCTTGCGTACTAGCTCTTTTGCTGCCACTAATTTCGACCAGCGAAAATGATGTGTGGTCACAGAACCAACCCCTTTTACGCTTTCAAATTAGTGTGGCACCAGTAGATCTATCAAATCAAAAAAACGGCAAAACAATGCCAGATCCGATGCATTATCGCGTAATACCAGACACAAGATCTCCAACATCAATCATCGATCCGTTTCTACCACGTCCCAGACAGGCGGCGCACCAGCATCTCAAGGGCATCACCAAACACACACTTTCAACTCATCACCACAACCAACAACCCAATCAAAGGTGGAGTGACACCCGGGAATGGGTGCCCGATGCACCGTGAATCGGTTCTTGAACATGTTGTTGACAATGACCGACTGTCTCCCTCCGGATGTTGCACAATCACGCGCACTAAACCCGAACGCATGTTCCGTCCCCCCCCACCATCACAACAAAACATCACAATTTTCCAATCCCATAACAAGAACAGTCAATTTCATACCGGCCAGTGCAATCGGCAGGGCGGACATTCTTTCCAAAAACATTTCTCATCACAATCTACACGAAATTAGATTTAGTAACCCATAGATCTACATCAAAGACATCAATCTTACCAAATAGACGACATCGGCAAAATCCCATAACCAGAACAAGCAACCCAAACGCCGACAATCGGCGCAATAGCGCCCGTCAAATCAAGCAAATCAAGCAATAATACAAGCCCCAAAAGCGCAGACAAATACAAAAACACGCCACAGACGACATACAAAAAGCCCAACGGCCAGAGACGCCAGAAAAACACATCAAACGCATCGCACAAAATCTACTCGAACAAATTTGGTTGCTTCATGGCGTCCAGCGATTACAAACATTTTTCGCCACTCCAGGCCTTCGTGGTCGCAAGCAGACAATCCCAAAATGGCTGTGAATTCCCACGACACGCATTTTCAGACACAGGTATTTTTTGACTGTGTGGGGTTTGTTGTGTCTTTAGGACACCACGGCTTTGTCAGTCTGCATTTGTTACTTGTACTGAGAAAATGTTCACCTAGCCTCAGTTCCACCGAACAGAGAGAACAGTGCATGCTTGGGTCGTCAAATGTTTCGCTGTTATTATAAATATCTATCCATTTACAGATAACACGCTGCTGCCCCTTTCTTCATTCCTCGCATATCAACACAACCCACACCAAAGACCCAAAAACACCACAACACACACCACCACACAACACCCAATCACCACCCCCCAAACCCACCTCAAAATCCACCCAAAACCCAACCGAGTAAATTTCCAAATTCGCTACCGCTCAGCAAAATGCGCCCCATCAAAACCGCACACCAACCCACCACACAACCATTTAACATCATGTTCAAAACCCGAAAGTCAACTTTTGAACATTTGGGCAACAGACGCACGTCCAGTTGTTACCAGCCAGCCAGCAGCTGCGCGCAATGTTTCAGAACTACGCGTGGTTAGCGTTCTGGGTTTAGAACGTGACACTAACTATGGGGTGTATTTTACTGTGCGGCAGCGAATTTGGAAATTCACTATAATAAACAAAGCAAACCCTCGAATTAAACAAAAAAACATTGAGCAACCAAGCATCGAATCGTCGATTCGGTGACCAACACATAAAAATCTGAGTCGAAATTTTACAACAATTTTAACAAAGAAGCTGAAAACTCACTAGATTTCGGCGTCAAATACACCGATATCGAGGTGATGACGTCACCGGACGGGTCGCGATACAGCTCATTCACAAGCAGGTCGTTGTCGCGCATACGCAGCGGGAACTTTTGCATGTCTGCAAATAAGTTTATGAAATTTTTGACACTCGTTTTTTAGTTTTTGTTTGGGGGGGAGGGCAGCCTGGTTGGTCAGCGCCTGCGAGGTTGTTCGCAATCAACTTCAGAACACGGTTATATGAACTACAAAACATTTTAGGCCGGTGGGTGATCGGACTGGATGTGCTGCACCTGGCTGGCTTATCTGCGTTACTCGCGTGAGTTTCTTGTTTCAATGATATTTTTATTGATAAAATCAAGGATTGGAACACACAAATTTGGCAGCCCACCGTGAAAATTGTTCTCAAATTGAAAATAAACGACTTTTTTAAGCTGGCAGATTTTAATGGCATCAGAAAAATCATTGGTATTCTTTTTCAACAAACAACAACAACATCAAACAGATCCCGCCCGATCACGAAGTTTGATACCGCTTGTCGGGGGCAACCAAACAAACTCCCTCCCCCCAGACTGACCAATGTAATAAATACGTCCATCCGTGCATCCCAGCAGCAGAAACGAGCCACCCGCAGTGTCGTACGCACTGATTGGCACGACATCTTGGACTTGCCACGCCTGTGGCAAATGGCAATGGCTGATTTCTATTTTGGGTAATAATTCCAGTTTTGATAATTTTAACCCATGGTACCCTGTCTGTCGAAAATACGCTATTCTGGGTTCACCCATCCTAATACACAGCGGTTTTTCATCGGCCTGGTTTGGTTTTTTCCGGAAATTTTTTCAAAAATATAAAAACCGGTTGTTCCGCAGGTATTTTCTTCAATACAGGGTTGGACTATGGGCTGGACCCAACCAACCTGTGTCATCGCATGCCAAATGCCAATCTTTCCTTGTTTACTCAACGCAACCAATTGGGAACCGATAAAGAACAATTTGTCGACGCTGACCGATAGCGTAAACGAACCTGTTTGATTAATTTGCTATTTATTGCTATATTTAGGCATTTATATTCTTTGTTTTTGTTTCTTCACACAGGTCGTACATTGCAACTAAACTTCCTGAGAGCTCAGAAACCAGAATGATCAGAAACCACCTCGATCTCTCCGGTGAAACATTTCGTGAAACAATTCAGGCGAAATGAAACAAAAAACAGACACTGTTGCGTTCCACTATCTTAGCATCGGCATTTTTTCAAAAATTGCGATCTGCACCAGTACGTATGTCGGATTTTGAGGCGCAACTGGCAAATAAAAATTCAAGAAATCCACAAAATGGCAAAACAAACCCCGACCAACCAATAGTATGTTCGTGCGCGCCCTGGTCGCGCAACATGTACAAATAAATGGTTTTGTCTTGGAGTGCCACGGCCAACATCTTGTCACTGCTTTGTGTGCCAGCCTTGGCATTGAACGCAATGTGCCGCACCGTGCACGCGAACCGACTCGATACGTACGACAGTTGCCAGCCGAGACTGTCCTTCATGCTGTAAACAATCATAAAATGTTTGCAATATCCGATTGTAGTGTGGGCGTGGATTGCCGTCACAACTACTATGTCGTACGAATATGGTCGACTGATTTACCGCACAGATTAATTTACAACCAAGTTCTCATTCTGATACATTTCAAAAGTGAAAAAAACGCGCGCTTCGCGCTTCAGATACACAAATTTTTAATGAAATTTGGCGTTCGCGCGTGCATAAAGAGCCAAATATTTGCTTCGCGCGCATTCTCACATTTGTATATTATTTCGTGTAAAAAGTGCCAAATTCTAAGCCAGCAGTATACAGACGAAAATGACTTTTTGGATAAAGCTAGATTCGCCACTGCTACATAGCAGATTTCTTTAAACGCCATTTTGGTCCCAGATCTGCCGTTAACCTAATAATAACAACCGATCTATACTGGAGATCAATCCATCATCAATGATATATGGAGACCTCGCAGGCCGTATCCCGCCCGAGAGTACGCGCAACCCCGTAAAAAGTACAACAACTGCCTGCAACGCACCAATAGCAGGCAACGAACGACTCATAGGCGACTGCCAACCAATTGTGATCGCGCGCGCATGGCACGCAGTCTGTACGGTTCGGGCACATGACGCTGCGCGGCGTGTTGTTGACGCAGCACACCCGCTAGTTCGGCTTTGAACTGCAATTGTGCATATATAAATAGGACTGGTGAAACATCAAGTTGGGAGCTGCTGCAGATGCAGGTCAAGCTTGAAGTACTGTATGTGTTTGTTAAGGGGATATGGACTGTTTTTGAATTATAGCTCTGATCTGGCCATAACGCCACGATCAATCAAACAAGGGCGTCAGAGGCCTCATGGTTCATTAACACTACACTATCCTTTTTTATTGTTTTTATTTTCAATCTGATTTCTCAAGTGATCAGTTCAGAACAGTATTGCCAAAACACGACAGTCGACCATCTTTGTTCGTTTTTTGGAAACATTTTCTAGGTCCAACAAACATAACGGTGCCGATCTAGATTAGATGCTTATCGTTTATGCGTCTGCTTTTTCAGTATCAATATCATAATAGGTTCTACTACAACAAACATACAAACCCAAACCACAACCCAAAACATACAAACAATCTGTCACAGTACCAATACCAAAAGTTCCGCGACCAACAAGTTTCTCACAATATCGGCCCATAAGCCTTCTGTGCATTACTGAAAAGTGCTTCGAGCGTCACATATACAATTTACTGGTGCTCTACATCGAGCCCAGGCTTTCTAACTATCAATTTGGTTTTCGAAAAAAGCGAGGATGTGCGGATGCTTTATGGCACTTTGATGCAATAGTAAATTCCATGCTTGACAGATACACAAATGGCTGGGCAACGTTTGTTCCACCTCTCTAAAGCATTTGATTTAGTGCCCTTCAAGTCACTCATTCGCTGCCTGGCGACTGACTATTGGCTACCGGAGCATCTGACTGCACTGCTTAAGAACTATCTATCTGATCGCTGGCAGTGCGTACGTGTAGGAACTAGTCTCTCAGATTTCACTGAAGTCATCAGCGGTGTGCCACAAGGCAGCGTATTAGGCCCACTACTATTTATCGCATACATAAATAGCATACCTATTTCCGAGCTAAGTGCAACTACCCGATTAATCAAATTTGTTGATGATTTGGTTATCATACACCCAGTTAAATCAAGTGAATCAGCTGAGCAACTACAACAAGACATAGAAAAAAAAAAAAAAAAAACAAAATTGCCAACTTCTTTGCCAGTAAACTGCTTAATGTAAATGTGACTCAGACGAAAATTATGACTTTCCGTCGAGCTAGGTCAACATTGAAACAAATTCCTAAAGTTACAATCAACGGTTCTGTAATCGACTGCGTAACTTCATACAAGTACCTTGGAGTACTTTTAGACGAACAGCTAAATTATAATCTGCAATGTAGCAAGGTTTGTGCAAAAGTCAAAAAGACGATTGGTTACCTGACAAGCCAATTCCGTGGCAGTGTGCCAGTGAAAAGTTTGAAATGCTTGTACGTTGCTTTGCTTCGCTCTGTTATGTTATACTGATGTGGCTCAAGCTATCCAATACGGAAATGTGATCAAACACTCTTGGAACGAACCCAATAATTTTCATGTAGAGCGATACAAAACAAATACGAACAAGAAACAACCTATCCCACAGAATTGGCTTGTCAGGTAACCAATCGTCTTTTTGACTTTTCTACCAACACCCTTCAAATATTTAGCCGCTGTGTACAAAGTACCAAGGTACTTGTATGAAGTTACGCATGATTACAGAACCGTTGTTTCACTTTAGGATTTTGTTTCAATGTTGACCCTGCTGAGCGGAACGTCATAATTTGTCTTGGTCTCATTTACTTTCACTAGTTTACTGGCAAAGAAGTTGGCAGTTTTGTCTATGTCTTGTTGTAGTTGCTCAGCTGATTCACTTGATTTAACTGGGTGTATGATAACCAAATCATCAACAAATTTGATTAATCGGGTAGTTTCACTTAGCTCGGAAATCGGTATGTTATTTATGTATGCGATAAATAGTAGTGGGCCTAATACGCTGCCTTGTGGCACACCGCTGATGACTTCAGTGAAATCTGACAGACTAGTTCCTACACGTACGCACTGCCAGCGATCAGATAGATAGTTCTTAAGCAGTGCAGTCAGATGCTCTGGTAGCCATATTCAGTCGCCAGGCAGCGAATGAGTGACTTGAAGGGCACTAAATCAAATGCATTAGAGAGGTCAACAAACGTTGCCCAGACATTTGTGTATCTGTCAAGCATGGAATTTACTATTGCATCAAAGTGCCATAAAGCATCCGCACATCCTCGCTTTTTTCGAACACCAAATTGATGGCTGGAAAGCTTGGGCTCGATATAGGGCACCAGTAAATTATATATGTGACGCTCGAAGCACTTTTCAGTGATACACAGAAGGCTTATGGGCCGATAATGTGAGAAACTTGTTGGTTGCGGAACTTTTGGTATTGGTACAGTGACAGATTGTTTGTATGTTAAAAAAAAACAAACAAAACCCAAAAAAAAAAAAAAAAAAAAAAAAAAAAAAAATTTGTACATGTTGCGCGACCAGGGCGCGCACGAACATACTATTGGTTGGTCAGGAGTTTGTTTTTCTTTATTGTGGATTTCTTGAATTTTTATTTGCCAGTTGTGCCTCAAAATCCGACATACGTACTGGTGCAGATCGCAATTTTTGAAAAAATGCCGATGCTAAGATAGTGGAACGCAACAGTGTCTGTTTTTTGTTTCATTTCGCCTGAATTGTTTCACGAAATGTTTCACCGGAGAGATCGAGGTGGTTTCTGATCATTCTGGTTTCTGAGCTCTAGGAAGTTTAGTTGCAATGTACGACCTGTGTGAAGAAACAAAAACAAAGAATATAAATGCCTAAATATAGCAATAAATAGCAAATTAATCAAACAGGTTCGTTTACGCTATCGGTCAGCGTCGACAAATTGTTCTTTATCGGTTCCCAATTGGTTGCGTTGAGTAAACAAGGAAAGATTGGCATTTGGCATGCGATGACACAGGTTGGTTGGGTCCAGCCCATAGTCCAACCCTGTATTGAAGAAAATACCTGCGGAACAACCGGTTTTTATATTTTTGAAAAAATTTCCGGAAAAAACCAAACCAGGCCGATGAAAAACCGCTGTGTATTAGGATGGGTGAACCCAGAATAGCGTATTTTCGACAGACAGGGTACCATGGGTTAAAATTATCAAAACTGGAATTATTACCCAAAATAGAAATCAGCCATTGCCATTTGCCACAGGCGTGGCAAGTCCAAGATGTCGTGCCAATCAGTGCGTACGACACTGCGGGTGGCTCGTTTCTGCTGCTGGGATGCACGGATGGACGTATTTATTACATTGGTCAGTCTGGGGGGAGGGAGTTTGTTTGGTTGCCCCCGACAAGCGGTATCAAACTTCGTGATCGGGCGGGATCTGTTTGATGTTGTTGTTGTTTGTTGAAAAATAATGCCAATGAATTTTCTGATGCCATTAATTTCTGCCCGCTTAAAAAGTCGTTCATTTTCAGTTTGGGAACAATTTTCACGCTGGGCTGCCAACGTTGTGTGTTCCAATCAATTGATTTTATCAATAAAAATATCATTTAAACAAGAAACTCACGCGAGTAACGCAGATAAGCCAGCCAGGTGCGGTGCAGCACATCCAGTCCGATCACCCGCCGGCCTAAAATGTTTTGTAGTTGATATGACCGTGTTCTGAAGTTGATTGCGAACAACCTCGCAGCCGCTGACCAACCAGGCTGCCCTCCCCCCAAACAAAAACCAACAAACGAGTGTCAAAAATTTCATAAACTTGTTTGCAGACATGCAAAAGTTCCCGCTGCGTATGCGCGACAACGATCTGCTTGTGAATGAGCTGTATCGCGACCCGTCCGGTGACGTCATCACCTCGATATCGGTATATTTGACGCCGAAATCTAGTGAGTTTTCAGCTTTTTTGTGAAAATTGTTGTAAAATTTCGACTCAGATGTTACCGAATCGACGATTCGATGCTTGGTTGCCCTATGTTTTTTGTTTAGTTCGAGGGTTTGCTTTGTTTATTATAGTGAATTTCCAAATTCGCTGCCGCACAGTAAAATACACCCCATAGTTAGTGTCACGTTCTAAACCCGGAACGCTAACCTCGCGCAGTTCTGAAACATTGCGCGCAGCTGCTTGGCTGGCTGGTAACAACTGCACGTGCGTCTGTTGCCCGAATGTTTCAAAAGTTGACTTTCGGGTTTTGAACATGATGTTAACAATGGGGCGCATTTTACTGAGCGGCAGCGAATTTGGAAATTTACTATATGCGAAGGAAAACCCGAAACGCAGCGTGTTGTCTGACATGGGATAGATTTATAATAACAGCGAAACATTTGACGACCCAAGCATGCACTGTCCTCCCGTTCGGTGGAACTGAGGCTAGGTGAACATTTTCTCAGCACAACTCACAAATGTAACCTTGACAAAGCCGTGGTGTCCTAAAGACACAACAAACCCCACACAGTCAAAAAATACACTGTGTCTGAAAAATGCGTCGTGGGAATTCACAGCCATTTTGGGATTGTCTGCTTGCCACGAAGGCCTGGAGTGGCGAAAAATGTTTGTACATCGCTGGACGCCATGAAGCAACCAAATTATGGGTTACAATTCATTTCAAATTTTGTAAATGATGCAGTTTCGAGAAAAAGAAACCACCTACGTTTTTACTCCACGGAACAGAATCCTCCCGCCCCCCTCCAGCCGATTGGGCTTATTATAGTAATGTCGTCTAACGCCCGCCCAACAACACCTTATACCACAACTAAACAGCCCATATACAACATCTTCTATAAGCCCAATGGCTGAGGGGCGAGATACTTTCCTAATAAACTAGTTTCTTTCTCAAACTCATCATTACAAAATAAATAATAACCCATCCAACAAACATTCCCACTCCAGCCCATCAGCAACAGACAAACCCAAAACTAATCCACGACATTCAGACACCATACTTTTTTCTTAACACCCACAGCTTCAATACATTATTCTAAAAACTAGCCTAGCCTCATCCACCGAACAAAACAATTTCCAAATTAATTATAAATCCATCCCATTCAACACACCCTTCCTTCCATCCACCTCCCTCCCCCCCCCCGTCAACAGACGCGCGTGCAGTTGTTACCAGCCAGCCAAGCAGCTGCGCGCAATGTTTCAGAACTGCGCGAGGTTAGCGTTCCCGGGTTTAGAACGTGACACTAACTATGGGGTGTATTTTACTGTGCGGCAGCGAATTTGAAAATTCCCGGCTATGATAAACGGGAAAGCGAAACCCCTCAAATTAAACAAAAAACATAGGGCAACAACATCGAATCATCGATTGGGTAACATCTGAGCGAAATTTTACAACAATTTTCACAAAAAAGCTGAAAACTCACTAGGATTCCGGCGGTCAAATATCCCGCCAATATCGTAGGTGATGACGTCGCCGGACGGGTCGCGATACAGCTCATTCACAAGCAGATCCGTTGTCCGCATCCGCGGCGGGAACTTTTCATGTCTGCAAAGCAAGTTTATGAAAATTTTGACACTCGTTTGTTAGGACTTTTGTTTTTCGGGGGGAGGGCACCTGTGTGTTGCACTGCAGCCGGCTCGAGGGTTTGATTCGCAAGATCAACTTCAAAACACCGCGGTCATATGGACTTGCGAAACATTTTTTAGGCCGGGCGGGGTTCGTCGGACTCGATGTGCTGCGCCGCGGCCTGGCATGGCTTATCTGCGTTACTCGCGTGAGTTTATATGTTTAAATAGATATGCTTTTATTGGATAAAATCAATTGAGTTGGAACACGGCAAAACATTTTGGCAGCCCAGCGTGAAAATATGTTCCCAAACTTGAAAATGAACGACTTTTTAACGGGCAGAAATTAATGGCATCAGGAAAATTCATTGGGCATTATTTTCAACAAACAACAACAACATCCGAACAGATCCCGCCCGATCCGCGAAGTTTGATACCTGTGTCAGGGCAACGAAAGCCTCCCCAGACTGACCAATGTAATAAAATACGTCATCCTGCGTCCAGCAGCAGAAACGAGCCACCCGTGTCACACTGGTGGGCACGACATCTTGAAGCTCACACCTGTGGCAAATGGCAAATAGGTAATTTTTATTTTATAAATTCCAGTTTTGATAATTTTAAAACTCCCATCGTACCCTGTATATCGAAAATCTTTCGCTATTCTGGGTTCACCCATCCACGTTTAGATCAGTAGTTTGGTTTTTTTGCCGAAATTTTTTCGAAATATAAAACCGGTTGTTCAGCAGGGTATTTTCTCAATACAGGTTCGAACTATGGGCTGCAAAATTTCCAAACCAACCTGTTGTCCATCGCGGTGTCCGAAATATTTCCTTGTTTACTAGAACACAAACCGACTGCAAACCGAATAAAGGACAATTTTGTCAACACTAAACGGATAGCATAAACGAACCCCTATTTTGATTAATTTGCCTATTTATTGCTATATTTAGGCATTTATAATTCTTTGTTTGTTTACTCCGCACAGGTAACACATTGGGACTAAACTTCCTGAGGCTCAGAAAAACCAGAATACAGAACCACCTCGATCTATTCAGTGGAAATTTTCGTGAAACAATTTCGGCGAAATGAAAACGAGAAAACAAAGACACTGTTGCGCGTTCCCCTGCTTAGCATGGCATTTTTTTCAAAGATACAATCTGCACCGCAGCGTATGTGGGATTTTGAGGCGCAACTGGCAAATAAAATTCCGAGAATCACAAATGCAAAACGAACCCGAGGCCGACCAATGGTTGCGTGTCGCGCGCGCCCTGCGCGGGTCGCCGGATATGTACAATGGGTTTTGTCTTGGCAAACCATCTTGTCACTGCTTTGTGTGCCAGCCTTGGCATTGAACGCAATGTCGCGTTGCGCGCGATCTCAATCTCGTTCCCCGACCCCGTCCACCCAAATTCCCAATATATTTTTTTTCGCTAAAATTGTTTCCCAATCTGCCAATCTGTAGTGTAACAGTGGGTACACTATATTTACTCTGTCATCCAATAATTTCATAATTTCCCACTATATTTACAAATTCTAGGTTCAATCTCTTTCAAAATATATATATATATTTTTCGCACAAATTTTTGATATTTTCGTGTAACTACTTAGCCTCACTATATTTATTTAATCTCAAAAGTGCCTAAGCCACAGTACAGACGATTGATTGGACTCATTCGCCCCAGCCCTGCGTGGCGCCCATTTTCCAAATACGGTTAACAACATGACAACCAATACTGGGCTCAAAGATCAATCCATCATCAATGATATATGGAGAACGCTCGCCGATTACGCGCGGACCCCCGTAAAAAGGCTACAAACAACTGCCTGCAACGCACCGATCGCAGGCAACGAAAGCGGCCAGCGACTGCCAACGAACTGTGATGCGCGCGCATGGCAGCGCGCGGTGCGGCGCATCGGGCGCATGGTTCTGCGCGCATTGTTGTTGACAGCCGCTGGTTTTGAACTGCAAATATGCATATATAGATAGGACTACAAACTGAAACACTGCAAGTTGGGAGCTGCTGCAGATGCAGATGAGCTTGAAGTATATGTGTTTGTTTAAGGGATCCTGTTTTGATTATAGCTCTGATCTAACGCCACGATGCAAGGCCTCAATGGTTTCCCGTAACCCTACAGCTACCCATTTTTATTGTTTTATTTTCAATCAGGAGTTCTCAGTGGGTCGGTTCAGAACAGTATTGCCGAAACATGGGGACCATCTTTTGTTCGTTTTTTGGAACATTTTCCAGGTCCAACAACGTAACATTGCCGACTGAGATGCTTATCGTTTATGTGTCTGCTTTTCCGTCGTGTCGATATCATAATAGGTTTTCAACCACGACAACATACAAACCCGACCCACAACCCAAAACTACAAACAATCTGTCACCGCTACGATACCCGAGGCCTTCCGCCGACCGACCAGTTTCTCCCAATTCGCATAAGCCTTCTGTGCGTACTGAAAATGCTTCGAGCTCGATTTACTGGGTGCTCTACGCGACCCAAGTCTGAGCTGTCAATTTGGTTTCAAAAAGACAAGAGAATGTGCGGATGCTTTATGGCGCTTTGATGCAAATCCGTAAATTCCGTGCTTGACAGAGATCACAAATGTCTGGGGCAAACTGCTTTTGACCTCTCTAAAGCGTGATTTCGTGCCCTTCAAGTCACTCATTCGCTGCCTAGCGAGCTATGGGCTACCGGACTGCACTGCTAAGAACTACCTCCTCTGATAATCACAGTACGTGTAGGAACTAGTCTGTGGGGTCTCACTGAATTGCAAGTCAGCGGTCTACAAGGCAGTTAGCCCACTCCTATTTATCAGCCATACATAAAATGGTCTACCTACTTCCCGAGCTAAGTGCAACTACCAATTAATTCAATTTATTAATGATTTGGTTATCATACACCAGTTAAATCAAGTGAATCGGCTGGGCAACTACAACAAGACATCAACAAAATTGCCAACTTCTTTGCCAGTAAACTGCTGAAAGTAAATGAGACCAAGACGAAAATTATCATTCCGTGGAGCTAGGTCAACATTAAAAACAAAAACATAAAGTTACAAATGCAACGGTTCTGTAATCCGACTGCGTAACTTCATACAAGTACCTTGGAGTACTTTCAGACGAGTGCTAAATTATCTAATTGCAATGTCAGCAAGGTTTGTGCAAAAGTCAAAAAGACGATTGGTTACCTGACAGCCAATTCCGTGGCAGTGTGCCAGTGAAAAGTTTGAAATGTTCGTACGTTGTTTTGCTTCGCTCTGTTATGCTCAGATACGTTCAAGCTATCCAATACGGAAATGTGATCAAACGCTCCTGAAGCAAACCAAAATTTTCATGTTAAGCGATACTAAACAAGTGGGAAACACGAACAACCCTATGGACGGTATGCTCGGCGATGGATGGGTTCCATTCTCAACAAGTGTTCACAGTTAGGCTATCTACATTGTACCAATATGTGTGGGCTACGATTTTCGCTTTCCGACCTGTTCACCTTTATTGAGCGACTGCGATGTTGAAACAGTTCAAGAGATTGCATCAAAAACAATGAGTTGGCAAAACCGAGCACAACCCGATATCAAGCCAGTGCGGGGATGATTCAACCGCGCTTGCCTTCAACAACTTGCCACAAACGGTTATCAGATTTCTGTTATTCCAATTCAAACAAGCTGTGGGCTTCAAAACAGATGTTCGACTTTGTTACAGATGTGATGAAGTGATTTCACAATATCGATGGCATCACTATTTGCGTCAGCATTCAGTGGGATCGTGGTATGTGCGTCGCTCAACAGTGTGGGCGACGAG
>JASAMV010007249.1:0-19697 GCA_030248065.1 Rhynchonema sp. JSB1_4
CAAACTTGGCGTCTTTCTTTTCTCGACTTAGACAGGGAAAACAACAGGATGCCAGCCATTATAGTTGCAATCTGTGTGAAGACCAAAGATTGTGAAGTGCTCGGTGAGAAGACGGTCAAAAAAGTAACATATTACTGCAGGTGATAACATGGCAGAAAGTGGGCTGCAAAGTGCGCGGTTCAGGCAAAGTACATTACATCGTTTTAGTTCAATGCTTGCTGGTCCATCAGAAATTTGAGGTAAAACTTTTGTTGTTGTTTTAGGCAGTGAACGCATCCCCACGCACGTGACAAAGAGCCAGGGTTGGATTAAAAAAAAAGTAAAAATTTTTTTGTAAAAAAAAAATTTTTTTTTTTTTAAAAAAAGTTGGCCACTTTTTTTATTTTAAAATTTTAAAAAGTAAGTCCACTTTTTTTTATTATTTTTCCCCTTTTTTTCGTTATTTTCTCACTTTTTTAAGGTAAAAATGTATGTTTTCATGCGTTTTATTGCTCATCATTCTCAAAAAATCGCCTGCGGCGCTTATATTTCAGTTTAAAATGGCGTTGTAATGGACTCATACAGTTCCCAGACATCCCAACAATCGCTGCACGTATAATATAGGACACCCCATACCGTATACTGTGCAGTTATTGAGCTATCGACGTAAGCTATCGACAGACTCCACTTTGCTCGCCTATTTGCAGTTGTGTGGATTTGTCATTTGTTGCTTTTGTCACACAACATGAGTGTGGTGTAACTCTTTATCTCTCTTCAAATTTATCCCCAAATTCACAAACAGAAGGTTGGTCTTCCCTTTGTCATATATGCCCACAGAGTTACCTTCGGGCGGGTTCTCAAATTATGACCAAATGGGCTAGATCGCAGGTGATCGACATAAACATGCAAGTCAGTGGAGAAGTTCTCTTTAGTGTCCCTCAAAACATACCTAAGTAACATGATTTCAGAAATTTCATTTTTCTAGAAACCAATTTTTTGGGGGTCCGGAAAAAAAAAGTGATTTTTAAAAAAAAAATTTTAAAAAGTTTTTTTTTTAAAAAAAAAGTTCGATAATAAAAAAATTTTTTAATCCAACCCTGCAAAGAGCCCCGCTGCTCTGCTCCTTTCACCACCCGGTTATCACCACGTGAACTTCATAAAATAAAGGAGCAAACATGAGCACATGAAAGCCCCCAATGCCTGTACACACAGCTGTGGCGTTACGTAATTTGACGTATTTACATTGGCAAAAACAAATTCATCCGCATGGCCAACCAAGGACGATAAAACATAAAAGGGCGTCAAGCTGGGTTAGGTTACCCAGTGATGCACATTTTTGGTGCATGCTCTTTTTGTCACCGTTTCATGGGTGACACCAAGCGTGGTGATGATATTCGTTTTTGAATTGCCACGCGTCATGCACACAATTGGGCTAGTTTTAGGGCAATTCTGAAAGTTTCAAATGGACTAAGTACACGTGTTCAACGTTTGTAAGGATGACTGTTGATCACAGATGGGCATGCTGTTCACAAGTTGATCCGACCAAAAAACATTTTGTTGCGCCTTTCTGTTCCTGAGGTGTTTGTGCCCCAACCTCTTGTTTGTGTCTAAGTATGAATATGCATGAGTTTGCAAAGTGAGAAAGCGCACATCAACCACACCGGTTACCGGACGCACAAGAGAAAAGGCGGATGTATAGGCCATCCACCAGCTCATGGCACTTTGTGTTGCTGCTGGCTGGTTTGTTCCCTTCCTCCACATTCTAATGAAAGAGCAATTGAGTTTCCGAAAAAAATAATTTTTGCTCCTAAATTGCTATTTTTATGAAATCGACGTGTTTTATAGATTTTAATTTAATTTAATTTTAAATTTGATCGAATTTACTCGTTTTCGACACGTATTATTATTTTTCAGTTTTTTTGCAAAATCGCTCACACGCAATTTCTCTTTCATTAGAACGTGGAGGAAGGGAACAAGCCAGCCAGCAGCAACACAAAGTGCCATGAGCTGGTGGACGGACTATACAAAAAACTGAGAAGAAGGTTGGCTACATACAGTACATAGGGAGCTTCCTGAGTTAATACCTAATCACGTAGAGAAAGTTTCCCAGTGTTGTGAACTTAATTTTCAAACAAGGAACAAGTTTCGATATTCCACAAGCAAAACAGACGTTTGACTGTTTTTCAAGTTGCCGGCATGAACTTTATCCGTGCCGCAAAACGAATTTCCAACGCGATAAACGGGTGAATTTGCATAGAAATAAACATGAAACCGAGTTCAAAAATGTATAATTGGACCGAAAAATATAAAAATACCACGATAAAGTGGAAAAATCGACCGAAGCTATATGTATCTACTGTATATCATGCTATATTTGCCGTTCACATGAAATTGTGCGTGCCAATAAAAAACATAAAACCATGTTTTCCCCATGCAACCAACAAACACAAGCATGCAGTATAAACCTTTGGATAGGAAAAATACGATTATTTCTTATCTCTGGTGTGTTTTTACAGTCGAAAGCGGCTTTGGGTCAAAGGCCGACATCGTAAAGTGTTCTTGTGTATATAACGCAAGATCAAGGCTTGTTACAAAAGTTGAAAAAACATGCGGCGGAAAGTTGATGTAAAAATAAATGAACATAAAGAGAAATACAGAAAACAGTTGTGCGATATCTGTGTTTTGGATATCCATGATTTAAATGTAAATCAATAGGTTCAACAGATAAGATATCTGTGCCAAAAACACAACCACAGTATACCCATTGCTCAGAAGCTAGTTTTGGGGCAATAGATTTTGATTGATTGGCGTAGTGGTTAATGATTGACGAGCACAATTATAAGGACTCAATGTTAAAAGTTGAAGAAAATAGAAGTGGTACCGATTTATTGCAACTGACACTCAAAAAGCACACGGACACAGGAAGGCGGGACCTTGGGGCCTTCTTCAGTGGTTGCGACACAGGGTCGTAAAAGTTGGGGATTTCCAATACTGTGCCATCAGGCGCTCTCGTTTCGACGCCACTAAGGCCGTCTTCACAATGACCCGGTTTCCCGGTTTTCCGGTTTCCCGGTTTCCCGGTTTCACGGTTGTTGTCTTCACAATGATCCGGTTTCCCGGTTTCCCGGTTTCACTTTTCCGGTTTCCCGGTTTCCCGGTTTCACGGTTGACGTCTTCACAATGACCCGGTTTCCCGGTTTCCCGGTTTGGCCTAATTATTTCGCGCCGGGAAACCGGAAAAAGTCAATTAGAACCGGTTCTAATTTTCATCCGGTTTTGATGCATCAGACGCATGCATTTGGCTCAGGATCGGTCCAAAATAGAACAATTTGACCATTTTAATATACCAATTGATTATGTTCAGTCTGTGTATTCATACTTACATTGCATTCTTCAGGCAAACAGCATCGCGTCAGCTCGTAAGGTTATTTCTGTACATTTTATATGTATTTGTTCGGTTTCTAGCAAGAAGCATGATGGTGGATCAAAAGTGTTCAAGTACCACACCTGCTTCAAAAATGGCATGCAAAAGATGATATGGCTATCAATTTGTTGTTCAGGCAAGCTGTTTTACTTAGCGCGAAGTGGGCAATGCTCATAGCAAACAAAAACAAGAATGCAGTACATTAGGAGGTACACGTACAACATGTTGTTTTGAATGAACACAATAATCACCAAAAATGCTATGCTCCCAAGCATGCCAAAATATAAGGAGCTAGACGAATTTTGTGTACGGAACTCCACAACATGAGATACATATACCAAAACCAAACAGCCACGTCCCATTACGCCATCCGCTGCTCTCGGTGATGCTAATCCCGCTAATGTGCAGTGGCTCTAGATTGATAACTCAACCGTCAGCAAAAGCCAACGAAGTTTGGTATCATCACGTCTAGGTCTTTATATTCTTGTTTTGAAACTGTGAAACAATTCTGCTCATTCAAGCTCCTTAGATCTTGTTGGGAAACAATTGCTCTGGCCTATAGTTCACACTCATGTTGTGGAACAATTTTGAGCTTGTCTAGCTCTTTATATTCTGGTTTGTGAAACAGTTTTGCTCGTGTCAAGCTCCTTAGATCTTGTTCTATGACTACTTTCCTCCACTCTGGCTCTTGGTGGTCTTGTTTGTGAAGCGGTTTGCTTTTGTCTAGCTCCTTATATTCTTGTTTTGGAACTACTCACTCGTACAACAATCAGTACATAGGTATGTAATAAACGTTGATAGTTAAATTGGTCATGATTTCTCACGCACCACACTGAAAATCGTGAAACCGGGAAACCGGGTCATTGTGAAGACATGAAATTAGAACCGGAAAACCGGGAAACCGGAAAACCGGGAAACCGGGAAATCGGATTTGATTGTGAAGACGTTAACCGTGAAACCGGGAAACCGGGAAACCGGACAACCGTGAAACCGGGAAACCGGAAAACCGGGAAACCGGGAAACCGGATCATTGTGAAGACGGCCTAAGGTGTAGGTAGTATGCATGTACAAGATGGTTCCCGTTCCAGGTTTCGAGAACCGGAACTAAACCCATGCCAGTAGCGATGTGACGCAACGCGGATTATTGTTAAGCTTGAAATGCTGAAGAACCCAGCACCAGGTTTGACTAAAGTTATTACAAAGGTATAAGGTATAATGCTGTAAATTCCGATTGAACGTTGCGGAAAACTCATCTTCGGCATGCCTGCGTAGCAGCATGTTGCGCGTTTCTATCAGAAATTAAGTCAGTCGTCACACACAGTGCTTCTGCAGGACAAGGCAGAAACATGGATTTGAAATATACAAGAAAAGGCTGATGTGCATTACGTAGTGGAAATCTAAAGAGCACCTGAGGTGTAAAGTGCAGCCAATAATCACCACAAGGAGCAGAAAAACTGCTATTGTATAAAAGCCGGAAAGAGGGAGAGAGAGAAAAGCGCGTGGCTCATGAAATAACAATTATTATTTTTTGTCACCTCAAGTGCATTACATTGGCTTCAGTTGTTGCACAAAGGGGTTCCTGAGATAAAGTTATGTTCCTTCGTTTCGTTTCGTTTTACTTTTCATGGTTATAACCACAAGGCATATGCGCAACATCAATATAATCATTGATGAGAGTTCCTTAGAGTCCAGAGTGAGGGACAAAGGCATGGGTTACAGAACACAATGGTTATACGTATACCTATACCTATACCATGAGTGACCATCATCTTGCTTCGTTTATGGTTTGTCTTCCGCACCATATGGCTTGATGATTTTTTGTGACGCTTGTTTACCTGACGTTGGCTGCCCTTTACGAAGCTACCGTAACCCATTGATTCGGTACCGCTTTGGGTTTGGTGGGAAGCCATTAGGACTTATGGCAAGACAACAAGCAAACCATTCCATACGCTCACTTTCACGGCGCACTTTCGTTCACCGCAACCGATAATAATGTACTTTTGTAAAAATAAGACAAGTGACACAGTCAGATTGTTAAAATGCGCATTGTCAACTGATGAGCCTAAAACATGTCAGTTACAATGCATTCAAAGAACATTCAGGTTACGGTGGTTTAATGGGCGTTCATTTGCGGTCATTAAATCACGCATCATTATTATTGTGCGTGAGCTGTTGGTTTTTTATTGCACGTGTGCCAAACAGAAGCCAAAGTACAGTGCCAGGGAAATCCTACGAAAAATGGCCCATGAGATCGAATTTGAGATTTTGCCAAAAATGATTATATATGGCCTACTGATACGGCATGCCCGTGGTTAAAATGTGGTTAATGTGGTCTGGTAGTGCAAATACCGCAGACAATCACTGAGAGATTCTTGTTGGTTTTTATTGCCCACATACAATTGGATTCTGGAATTGCAAACTGGGCTTCCCGAGCCGGGAGCGGGAACTGCGGCAATTATCATTTTTTAGATTTCACATTATTCTTAAACTTGATTAGTACTGTAAATCGATCACTTAAGCACAACCTGAAAGGCTAATCGCATATCAATCGTAATCTGTACGTTACCATAGAACAATTTATGTACAATTGCAGCGTTAGTAACATCCTGTGGTGTCCCGTGTCAGAGAACACTGACAGTCACATTCTGATGCCATTAGGTGTGTAGCACGTTGTGGTCGATATCATGGCATGGCTGCCAGGTTCAAAGTGACTACACTTGAGCAACACAAAGACCAGGACGCAAAAATGTTAAATGCTTGGTACAGTTGCTGCGGATGTGAAATAACCCGGTGAAATACAACAATGGTGCGCACCGTAGACTGCCCTGGCAAAATAACGCAACCTATCACAAGGATTCTCACAGGGACTTCGCTGTTCAGCATGCAAGGTACATGTACTTTGGTTAAAATTGAGTCAGGGAGAACAAAACCGAAGTATGCACAGGTATTCGCCGTTTGCGTTCGCACTGACGAGCCCTGGCGCCTCGATCTGTCCATTTGACCATGACCATTTGCGACTGGTAAATGGTTTTTTCCTTGCTGTACTTCACCGGTACTTTGCGCAGTTATACTGTTACAGCCCAGCAACAAGATCTGCTGGTTGGGCTTTTTGGAGGCATATTTGCCAGAGACGTTCGCACCGACGAGCCCTGGCGCCTCAGTCTTTCTGCGAATGCAGAGCGAAATAGACCAACACTGCTGAACTCTGTTCATTTACATCCATGAAATATGAACACCAAAAGCCAGAGTGCAGATTGACACGTGTAGGGTGCATACATACAGGTATACGTACCTGGGGAGGGACTCCATTTGACCTGTGGTCTATGAACGTGGTATGTATGTACATGCATTACGTATCCTGTGGTTGTGGCAATCTCTTTTCCGCATTTCGCAGCTACCCGCTGTTTATGTTGGCCGTTCGCCTTGGCCGTGCATTGGAAAATGTGATATCCCGCTGGTTTCGAAGTATGTACAACAAATTTGAGTTCAATTTGTGGTCATTTGAATGTCTTGCGTGTTTGTATGTAGGTATACAGAAGCGCCCTTTGCTTGTGGTACCTATAGTATACCAACGTGGGGAAAGCATGGCCCATCATAACACTTCGGTGGTGGTCCTCCATGCAAAGATAACCCATCATAATTGGAGTTAAGTTAAGGCTGTGATCACGAAACACTGATTATGCAGACCACATTTGAGATGTGTATGTATGTACATACAGTCTGATTTTCCGCGTGTGTCGCTGAGTAGTTTGCTGGGATGAACTGCACTGGCAGTGGATTCACATAGTCAGAGTGTCGGTTAATAGGCGTCGACCAACAATGAGAGATCCAAACAAGCTCAATGATTAGTGCAATGAAACAAGAATAACAGGTGAATGTTGCTGACGTCAATCGAACACATGATTAATATGTGATCCCATTAATCCAATCCATCATATGCTAAAAATTACGTCAATGCACAAAAAATGACGCACATCGGTTGAGTGCGAAATACAGGCTAGCTGAAAAATACGTTCTATACTTTGTTGCTGCAGCACAAAATGCACCTGTGCACCGGTTGCCCGAAGTTTCAACGACTCATTCCAAGCTTTATTGCGCCCTTTTTCGAACATACATACGGTATCTGGCAAATGAGCGATAAATACACACAAAACACATTATGCCCTTCGAGACATCCGGCAATCGGCGGTGCCGGATTGTCATGTGCATCTGACATTACTACACATATAGAATCGTCGTCTGATTCTGTCACACCATAAACTACTCAAATCGAACCAGAGGGATCCCACGTTGTGCAAAATCATGCTTGATGCAACGGGTTGTGTGTGGCACGCATTAACTCGATGGATCAGTAGGAAGCCGCTTCGACTTCTTGCTGCTGGGTGTCTCTCACGGAAGCTCGTCAGGGACAAGCGCTCCGGTACTGCACAAAATACAGCCAAATGTTGGTTGCACAATGACTTTATAAGAATTGGTCAAATTTTTTCCCTGAATCGTAAGTTAACCTGTGTGTGCGGCACCCTGTACAGCACAAAAGGTTTTTGACAAGGCGGGTCGTCAATAAGATGAAGATCACATAATCCATGGCTAAAGTTCAACAAACTACATCAATACCTTCAGTACCCAGGGTTGGATTAAAAAAATTTTTTATTATCGAACTTTAAAAAAAACTTTTTAAATTTTTTTTAAAAATCACTTTTTTTATTCCGGACCCCCAAAAAAATGGCTTCCTGAAGAATGAAATTTCGGAAATTATGTTAGTTAGGTATGTTTTGAGGGACACTAAAGAGAACTTCTCCACTGACATGCATGTTTACGTCGATCACCTGCGATCATGACTTTGAGAACCTCGAAGGTAACTCTGTGGGTATATTATATGACAAAGGGAAGACCAACCTTCTGTTTGTGAATTTGGGGATAAATTTGAAGAGAGATAAAGACTTACACCATACTCATTTTGTGTCACAAAAGCAACAAATGACTGTTCCACGACTGCTGCAACCAGGCGAGCAACGTGGAGTCTGTCTGTCGGTAGCTTACGACACGCTTAAGAACGGCACAGTATAGGGTATGGGGTGTCCTATATTATACATGCAGCGGTTGTTGGGATGTCTGGGAACTGTATGAGTCCATCACCACACCATTTCAAACTGAAATGTAAGCGCCGCAGACAATTTTTTGAGAATAATGAGCAATAAAACACGTGAAAACATGCCTTTTACCTTAAAAAAGTCCGAAAATAACGAAAAAAGTGAAAAAAATAATTAAAAAATTGGACTTACTTTTTAAAATTTTAAAATAAAAAAAGTGGCCAACTTTAAAAAAAATTTTTGCAAAAAAATTTTTACTTTTTTTTAAATCCAACCCTGACAGTACCTACGATCTGAAGGGCAGAACAGTGGAACGGTATTTTTCAGACACCCTGAAGTAATTGCGATGTAAGTAACGTACTGATGACGCACGAAACGGGCACGAACGATATTCGTTGTGCCCCTCGTGCGTCAGATTCGTATAGTTACCATGGAGCGCATATTGACGTGGTTTAAGGTGATTGATTGGTGGAAAAATTTCTATGAACGTTAACATGCTTCTTAACGGACAATCTGTGAAAACAGAGGATCATTTGACCATTACGAGCTGCTGAGCGCATGTAGTGAGTTCACATTGTGGGAAAGAACCGTGCAGATCTTTCTCTAAAATCAAAACCTGCGATTGGTTCTCAAACTTGGTTGCGCCTTGTGCGTATGCCACTGATGCTCGCAACCCCACTGCCAGTGTTGAATGTCATTGATGCGCGTATATGTGCCCATGTACATCAGCCAATGAAGACAGTTTGTCTTCAAACGGCTTTGTATCCAAGTATAACTCCACCTTAAAAATAGGCCTAAACTATGCCTAACAGAAGATCAACAGACTCGCAAATTTCGAAACGCTACCGCCGGTTGTGTTCCAGTACCATAGCGCATTCAGATTTGGGACTTTTCCGAGACAGACGTCGTTGCGCGAAATGTTCTGTAACAATCTTTGTGTTCGAGCTCGGCCTTTTCTTGCATCACAGTTCTTTGCTGAAACCTCACTTTGCCTTTATCTACAGCTATAGGTAGCTTCCGTGGCAGTAAGCTTTCATCGTTCAGCCATGCAATGTTATGCATAAACCCCACTGTTGTTTTGATAGCGATGTTGTAATCCATGCTTTTTGGTCACACAAATGTTGATTCCCACTGTACATAACATGTACATCTTCGGTTTGAGCTCGGAAAGTTTTGAATCGCGCCAGCTTTCCATATATTCACATACATAGTAGCTGTATGGGACAGAAGAGATATTTAAGCCGAGTTTCAAAATCCAGTTTTTATATTTTATTTTGCAACATTTTGTCATAATTACTTTAATAGATAAGTTATTTTGGTTCAATTTAAATTATTTTTATATTACACAAATGGGTTTAAATCAATCAGCACTTGTTATTTCAAGCAAGTTTATGCCAGGTGGTTTAGAATATTTGTTCTGGCAACATAATTTACGATGTGCAATGCAAGCAGGCCTGATGTGCAATCTCGTGTGAAATGTACGTATTCACGTTCTGGTATGCGATATGGTGATAAGTCCGATACACAATGCACGTACTGCTGTGCAACACAATGTGGGTGTGAAATGCAACTCTTATGTATGTGCAATGAAACGTTCTGGAGCCAGTTTCCTGTCCAGTGATGTAGTCCGTGTGAGCAAGAAAGCTAGCTAGCTGGAGGGGTCCGGCGCAAGGAAGCTAGCTAGCTAGCCGGGTACCCCGATTTGGGGGTAATTGGTCCAGAAGTCAAAAACAAAGGTGTAAAAGTTTGTCGAAATTATGCTAAAATACTGTAAGCCTCAAAATGAGTATAAGCTTCAAAATGCGTGAGAGAAAATTTGAGCGAATTTGACCAGTTTGGCCCATAAAATGGTCTTTTTTACACTAAAATCAGCACTTTTTTGACTTGATGACCGGAGCAAGATAGCTAGCTAGCCAGTTTGGGGGTATGGGTTCGGGATCAAGAAAGCTACCTAGCAGTTGGGGTATTACCACCCCCATACCCCCCAATTTCATCACTGTTCCTGTCCATAGTGAATCTGCATAATTCTACCCTTATGAGTTTCTGTTCCAAAATAAAAGGTCCAAATTGACCCGGAAGTTGCTCAAAAGTGTAAAATCAAAAGTACCCACCGACTGAGCTGGGTAGAAATGTTTCCATTCGGTTTGCGCTGCCGCGGCCTGAGGGACCCAACCGTATCCCACCCAAAGTTCGGCACGCACATTTATCCAAATGGCGAAACATCTTTGGTTGTGACTATCGCATCACAATTTTTTACTGGCCCCTTTTTGCACTGGGATAGAGTATAAAATTCAACACCAATGAACAGAAACTCAAATTCTAGCCAATTTCATGACACGTAAATTTCTACCCGGGATAGAATTCTATACCGAAGAGAAACTGACTCCAGGTGTGCAGCACAACGTGGGTGTGAAACGCCAGTCTGCTGCGCAATGCACGTTCTGCAGTGCAACACAATGCGGGTGTGGAAATGCAAGGACGATGCGTAATGCACGTTCTGCTGCGCAACGCAATGCGGGTGTGAAATGCATCTCTTATGCGCAATGAACGTTCTGGTGTGCAGCACAATGTGGGTGTGCAATGCAAGTCTGCTGCGCAATGCACATTCTGCTGTGCAACGCAATGCGGGTGTGAATATGCGAGGCCGATGCTCAATGCACGTTCTGCTGTGCAACACAATGCGGGTGTGAAATGCAACTCTCATGTGCATTGAACGTTCTGGTGTGCAGCACAACGTGGGTGTGAAATGCAAGCCTGCTTCACAATGGACATTCTGCAGTGCAACACAATGCGGGTGTGAAATGACACTCTTATGTGCAATAAACGATCTGGTGTGCACCACAATGCGGGTGTGAAAATGCTAGGCCGGTGCGCAATGCACGTTCTGCTGTGCAACGCAATGCGGGTGTGAATTTGCGAGGCCGATGCTCAAGGCACGTTCTGCTGTGCAACACAATGCGGATGTGAAATGCAACTCTTATGTGCAATGAACGTTCTGGTGTGCCGCACAATGTGCGTGTGAAATGCAAGCCTGCTGCACAATGCACATTTTGCAGTGCAACGCAATGCGGGTGTGAAAATGCAAGGTCGATGCGCAATGCACATCTGCTGTGCAACGCAAAGCGGGTGTGAATATGCGAGGCCGATGCTCAATGCACGTTCTGCTGTGCAACACAATGCGGGTGTGAAATGCAACTCTTATGTGCAATGAAAGCAGCACAATGTGGGTGTGAAATGCAAGCCTGCTGCACAATGCACATTTTGCAGTGCAACACAATGCGGGTGTGAAATGCAACTCTTATGTGCAATGAACGTTCTGGTGTGCCGCACAATGTGCGTGTGAAATGCAAGCCTGCTGCACAATGCACATTTTGCAGTGCAACACAATGCGGGTGTGAAAATGCAAGGCCGGTGCGCAATGCACATTCTGCTGTGCAACGCAATGCGGGTGTGAATATGCGAGGCCGGTGCGCAATGCACATTCTGCTGTGCAACGCAATGCGGGTGTGAAAATGCAAGGCCGGTGCGCAATGCCCGTTCTGCTTTGGCATGCAATGAAGGTGCTGTTCAATGTAATTTCGGTCTAACATGTTCATTTTGTGTCGAATGCAACTTTATAAGTCATGCAACGCCAACGCTTTTTGTTAGGGTATGCAATGCAGTTTCATCGTGCATCGAAGTCCAGTGCAATGTGGCAGCATAATTCCAGTGCAATATTCGTGGTGTTCAGTACATACTGGTTTACATTGCTGGCGTGAAATACTTTTGCGCAATATGTACGTTTGGTGCACAAGGTTAATTCTTGGATTCAATTTAGTTTCGTCAATGTGGACTCTGGAGTGCGAGTACGATTATAAATTCTTGCGTTCAACGGCAGCGCCAGTATTCTAATTTGGTACGGTTTGCTAATTTGGAGGTCGGTTTCGTACTCTACTGCCGTTCTCGTGGTGGTTTGCCGTGAACGGAAGCAAACTCCAGCCCCATATGGCACATGGAACACCGTTGGAATGGTTTGGATACGGTAGTGATTTCGATCACGTATTTAGTAAGGAAAACTGACGAAACAACCATATGTTCTGATGATCAACTGCCATAAACATTTCCGGTCCGGTGAGCACTGTATAATTTGATGTGGAATGCCAGTTTACGATTCAGTGAACTGGTAACTTTTGGCGTGGAATTTTGGTGCCCAAAAATTCTGGCTCATTATGCAATTCATGGCGCGGTGTGAACTTTGTAGGACTCTGTGAATACTTCCGGTTCTCATTCCAGTCTGGTACAGAAAGCATAAACTACGTCGTAACATGCCTATGCGGCAATTTTGTGCAATAGGAGTTTTAGGACACCCATGTAGAGACTCAGCGTGTGATTGTATATATATATATGATCGATGTGTTCATCAAAGTCAGAAATCTGGATATCGGCTTCATTCGGGCCGCAGCAGTACCGCCTGGGCCTGGCTACTGCATGTGTGTGTCGACTTCGACGTCATCGAAAGTGGCCAGGTCGTGTGCGACATTTTGCCTCGCGAATCTAGGCGGCTTTTCCATGATGGAGTATTGATGTGCGTCTAAAACAATGAAATGCCGGTCCCTCTGACACTGTCACCCAATGAGTGCCCAACGACGCCATACTGGCCCACACACAGTGGTGGAGAGGAAGGGAATGGTTTATTACGGTAGGAATATCGATATTATCAAAAACGAAACACTGTGCGACAAAACAAAAAAGGACACACTGCAAGGTGCGAGATGCTCGTGGAAGGTTTGATAATTCCTGATAGTTCAGCGTGCAGTGCATCTAGTCGGAGATGCAATGTATCAATACCCAAACTTTTGTGTTGCAATGTAACATTCGCGTGAGATACGAATCATTGATGGAAAAGAATTGCCCGTGTAAAATGGCCCAATATTCTTGTCGTCTACGATGGTTGTCTCCGATTGTGGTCTCCGCAGCTTTCTTGTTGTTTTGTGGTCTCCGAACCGCATGTGTATTATTTTCTGTCAATGTTTAGTTGTTTCGTGGTCTCCGCCACTTCCTCCTTTTAAATTGAAAGAGAAAATCTGCTCATTAGCTCGTTCCAATTTGTCGGTCTGTCGTTGCAATTCTGCTTAGACTTATATCGTTATCATATAATATGGCACTAGCTGCATATTCCTGGTTCGATCTTGAAGTGACGGATGAATGCCGTATTGCCGTTTTCGATAAAAACACCGATAGATACCTGAATCCCACTCCACCTATGTATGTCGACAGAACGCGATTGATGCGTGACATTGAATTATATAACGACTATTTCTACATGACTCCGCCTGATGAACTGGATATCGCCGTTGACTTCGTTGATCAATCCAATACTCGGCTTACTGGTATGTATATCTGCGTTTCTGGGGTTGGTGGGTTGATGTAGGTTGAGTACCCTGTTACAACTCAACTCATACCTATGTGAATTAATTTTATACGTTTTTAAGGCAAAAATTGGGTCTTTTTCGACGCTATTTCCCTGAAAATGGCGCGCTCTGTGCTGAAACCGACCCACGATACCTATTTTTAGGCCATTTTCGGCGAAAATTTGGAAAAAGCACTATTCAATACAGGCAGCTATGCAGACCCAATACGAAACCAGACCAGCTTACAAATACTAATACCCAATATCATAATTGGACGTAGGCCTGGGGTGGGCTCAATACCACTTTTGACACCCAATACCAACACCCACAATACCATACCAATACCGGTCCTGTACCAATACTCAATACCTATGCCGAGTGAGGTGAGACCTAATATAGTGTCTAATTTCATTTGCTCATGCATTTTTACAGACGCAGGGAAACTCCCGTTCGAAGTCGAGTCAGTCAACAAGCTCAACAACACATAGCTAACAAGCCACGCAGCTGACACACACATTTTGTGTATGACTGAAACATTCGAAACGCGCACGAGACAGCTGTGTCGCTTGTTGACTGTGTGTTTAGCTTGCTGTCTGCCTCAACTTTGAACGGGAGTTTCCCTGCGCCTGTACAAATGCATGAGGCAGTGTAATTAGAAATTTACTGTACCAATGCCAATACCCAATACCAAATCAATACTACTGAAGTGCCTGCTACTATTGGGTTTGGTATTGGGTTGGTATTGGTATATTGAGTATTGGCTATTGGTTGATACCGGTATTGGATATGGGGTATTGATCCTGCTGTTAAGTTTGTTATTGGGTTTTCGGCCTGGTATTAGGTGGGTATTGGGTTTGGTACTGGTTTGGTATTGGGTTTTGAGTCGGGTATTGGGCTTTGGTATTGGTTTGGTATTGGGGTTTTCTGGATTGGTATTGGGTATAGGTTTTGACCCATAGGGGAGGGGATGTTTTTGCGCCGGATGTGAGTGGTGGGCGATCGGCCGTCGTTTTTTTGGTCGGTGCACGGAGCGCGCAACGCGTCGTAGACGCGCGTGCCGCGAGGCACGTTGCGCGCTCCGTGCACCGACCAAAAAAACGACGGCCGCGGCTGTCGCCGCGGCCGTCGGTGCTTTAGGTACTTCCCATCCAGTGCTGTGGCTACTTTTGCGGGGCGGGTAGGGTACATAGGTGGAAAAAATCGGGGCGGGTAGGGGGGTAGTGTACCTGGGATTTTGGGGGGGGGGGGAATCCGGTTTGGGGATTAGGAGATAAAAATCTTTGGAAAATCTACTAGAATTTCAGAAGGCCGCTGTCGGGAGTCGGTGGGGGAGGGGGGTCCCCCGCCCTCCCTAAGGCACACTAATTTCCCCGACCAAGGCACACTAGTACACTTAACTTCCCCTCCGGGCCAGTGTAGTTCCTGGGGGGGAGGGGGGTCCCCCCCTAAGGTACACTAACCGCCGCGACCAAGGTACACTAGTACACTAACCGCCGCGTCAGGTACACTAACCGTCTCAATTTTTGCCTAAAATAGGCAATTTTTAGGCCTAAAATGGGTGATTTTTAGGTCGATGTTGTCAAAAGTCGCCAAAATACCCTTTTTATGGAGATTTTTTCAAAAAGGGCCAAAAATCGGTCAAATTTTCTACCTCAAAAAGTGACTTTTTCCTGAATTTGGGTCTTCCCCCCTTCCCCCCCAGGGAGGTACACTAACCGCCGCACGGAAAAAAGGGGTAGGTACACTAACCGCCGCGCCGGACCAGGAACTACACTGCTCCGGGCAATGGTGTAGCAGGGGGGGTGGGGGGTCCCCCTAGGTGCAGTAGCTACAGGTAGGTTGACGCCCCATCCTGGTACAGTAGGTACGTCGCCGGTCGGCGGCTGGCACACTGGGTTGCGATTTTTAGCTCAAAATGGTATAAAATCGGTATTTTTCACTCCAAATAGGCGAAAAATCGCGCGCTATGCGCGAAAAGTGACTTTTTCGTGAATTTGGGTCTTCCCCCGTCCCCCCAGGGAGGCGCTGGGGGGTCCCCCCAATGATACCCTACCCGCCCCGGCCTGGTACACTACCCTCCTACCCGCCCCGCTCTGGTACCCTACCCCCTACCCGCCCCACTCTGGTACCGTACCCGCACCCGATTTTTGCCCTAAAAATGCCCATTTTTCGGTCAAAAAATGCCCAAATTTCGACCGAAACCCCTTAAAAGTGCAAAAAATCGCGCGCTACGCGCGATATATGCACTTTATAGGATATAAAAATAGGCACCCAAAAAACTTGTATTGTACCCTCCCGCCCCGAAAAATCTTCCCCCGCCGCCCCCCTCAAACCGGATTCCCCCCCTCAAAGATTCCAGGTACACTACGCCCTACCCGCCCCGGATTTTTCCACCTGTGTACCCTACCGGCCCCGCAAAAGTAGCCACAGCACTGCATACGATAGCTTGTAGCATTAATTTCAGTCAGCAGGAAAAACGATGGGCGATTCGGGTCCAACGCCAGATGCCGCATCAGCGACCAGCCCCAGACTCGAGGTGCCCGACGCGATTGATTTTGATGCTTTCGCCGCACCTGACTCACCGATGGTGGACTCGGGTGACGACCGATCTGTGACCAAAGTTAGTGTTGTGTGTCAGTTGGCGGCCTGGGCCACCACAAGTTCGATCTGCAGTGGAGTTCCTTAGGAAGTGGGAGGGATAGGGGCTGGGCACACTCAATTCTCCGGCCCGGCCATGGTGCACTTACCGCTTAATTCCCCATTCGCAGACATTCACGGGTGCCAAAATAATATATGTACCAATTTTTTTGGCATTGGAAAAAAATAGAGGGGTTGTCGGTTTGGCACTACCGGAATATTACGGGACCTAGCCAGAAAACTTCTGAATCGGCACTGAAATGCGATAAATCCTTTCCTGTGGTTTTCAGAGGCGCTGAAAACGATTATGGAAACCATTTTGACATCGCAGCTAAGCCTAACACCTAAAAACCTGACTGAACCTGAATAAGCCTGACAAGCTGCTTGGAGCTCTTGTCCACCTGTTTGTACCTTATCCCCAGGCTTATGTTTAGCAATAGGCTTAGGCTTAGGCACCAGCCAGGAAGACCTGTCCATACAAAGCATAAAATCCAAAAAAAGTTCAGCTTCACACTTCTAGGTGGTTGTCCACGGTGGGATTCGAACCCGTCTAAGCATCACCGCCAACCGATATTTTGGCAATGATTTGGGACAAAATGACACAAGGCTTGCAGATCTAATGGTGTTAAAATACTTTCCGTCGTTTTCAGCATCCATGAAAACCCCAGGAAAAGTTTTATGTCCTTTCAGAGCCCATTTGGTCTATTTTGGTCAGGTCCCGTATATTATTCCGGGAGTGCCGCCGGTTTTCTTACCCGCAAAAAAGGGGGGTTGCCCAGTTTTTTTGAAAGGCATCGAAAGTGTCACGAAACATCATTGTGTCGTTTGTTTCCGCCCACTTGAGGCGCTTTTCACATTTTGGAATGCACATTTCTGTTTTCTGCAATGCTGTTTGCATGCACATATACATATCATCAAGTTGGCTGACTCCGATCGCCGACTGACACCATCACACCACATCCACATCCAGTGCTGTGGCTACTTTTGCGGGGCGGGTAGGGTACATACATACATAGGTGGAAAAAATCGGGGCGGGTAGGGGAGTAGTGTACCTGGGATTTTGGGGGGGGGGGAATCCGGTTTGGGGGGAAGATTTTTCGGGGCGGGGAGGGTAAGGGTACAACACAAGTTTTTTCGCGTGCCTGTTTTTATGTACTAAAAAGTACATATATCGCGCGCAGCGCGAAATTTTTTGCACTTTTTAGGGTTTTCGGTCGAAATTTGGGCATTTTTTACCGAAAAATGGGCATTTTGGGGGTAAAAATCAAGGCGGGTAGGGTACCAGGGCGGGGCGGGTAGGGGGTAGGGTACCAGAGCGGGGCGGGTAGGGGGGTAGCGTACCAGGCCGGGGCGGGTAGGGTATCATTGGGGGGACGGGCACCCCCCCCCCCCCCCCCCCAGCCACAGCACTGTCCACATCAGAACCTCTGCTCAAGTTCCATTAACAGTATAGGTTTATTCATAACTGTCATCATGGAGGGGGAACGACGTCCCCCCAGCAGTGCTGTGGCTACTTTGGCGGAGCGGGTACGGTACATAGGGGGTAAAATCCGGGGCGGGTTGGGGGTAGTGTACCTGGAATTATGGGGGACTCAGTTTGGGGGGAGGGGGAGATTTTTCGGGGCAGATCGCGCGCAGCGCGCAATTTTTTTGCACTTTTAAGGGTTTTCAGCCGAAATTTGGGCATTTTTGACCAAAAAATGGGCATTTTGAGGGAAAAAATCGGGGCGGGTAGGGTTAGGGTACCAACCAAACCAGAGTGGGGCGGGTAAGGGGTAGTGTACCAGGTCGGAACGGGTGGGTAGGGCACCATTGGGGGACCCCCTTCCCCCAGCCACAGCACTGCCCCCAGGCCCCAGGAACTACACTGAGTGGAATATGGTGTATGGGTGGGCACAATACCCAATACCAATACCAATACCACTGTTTGGAATTGGTATTGGGTCTAATTCTGGTGTTGGGTATTGGGTATGGGTATTGGTATTGAAGCTGGCCTGGTACTGGTATTGGTATTGGGTTTGCCCAGGTATTGGGTCAAAACCAATACCCAATACTAATTCAGAAAAACCCAGTACCAAACCAATACCAACCCAATACCAGACCAATACCTGACTCAAAACACAATACCAAACCAATACCAAACCCAATACCAACCCAATACCAGACCAGAAACCCAATACCAAACCAATACTAAGCCCAATACCCAATACCAACCCAATACCCAATACTCAATACCAATACAAACCAAATACCAAACCCAATACCAGGCACTTCAGTAGTATTGATCTGGTATTGGGTATTGGGAGCATTTTGGAGGTAAAAAACGGGCGATTTTTACGGTTTTCGGAAAAATTTTCAGGTAGGATACCCCTGGACAAAAAGTCAGGATACCGGATACCCCTGGGTGACAAAATCAAGATACCGGATACCGGCTACTAGGGGGGGGGGGGGAACCCCCCCCTTCCCCCCCAACGACACCACTGGCCGCACGGGAACAAACTATCCCAATATTGATGCACTATGTGTGCATGGAAATCAGGACTTCCAAAGCATAATTCAAATCACAGAGGTGGTGGTAGGCGGCGCGTTACGGTAGGTTGGCAAAACATTTGCCAAAAAAAGCTAAATGTTTGCGGGATACCGTAACCCGCCGCCTATATCACGCCCAGGTGTAATTTGAATTTCTCTTGTCATTCCTGATCATCATGTGCAAATGTGCGTTAAATCAGACAGTTCTCCCCACAGTACCACTTGGCGGATCGATTTCGGTGGGCAATCGCCATTTTGGTGAAGTTCGTCAAAACTAATGTTCTTGATCTCGATGCCAACAAACGATATAAGTGAAAAAAACCGAGGTCGAAAAACAAAAAAACAATAGCGGCGGGGCCGCTTTAAGGTAACTGCTGGCAAAAGCACACTCATGACGCGTGTGGTGTTGGCCGGGGTTGGTCAACACACTGCAGCGGGGGTGACAGTGTGAGTCAACCGTAACATGCGTAAAAATGCGTTTTTCAACATTGAAATTTTTCAGAAATTTAGGGGGGTTGCCGAGTTTTCAAAAAATTTGGTACATATATTACATATATTACGTACATATATTAAAATAATATATGTAACTAACAAAATAATATATGTAACAAATTACATATATTACATATATTTGTGAATGTCTGCCCA
>JASAMV010007251.1:0-10635 GCA_030248065.1 Rhynchonema sp. JSB1_4
CGCGGTATCCCACTGCCCCTTCTTTTGAAGTCTGAAAGGCTGGGATGCTTGTGCCATGTTTGCCTCTGTTATCTTCCAGTTTTGAATATTAGTATCCTGTGTATGAGTTCACCCATAGGAGACTGCGCAGTGTAGTCTGGCCGCGGTATCCTACTGCCCCTTCTTTTGAAGTCTGAAAGGCTGTGGATGCTTGTGCCATGTTTGCCTCTGTTATCTTCCATTTTTGAATATTAGTACCATGTGTATGAGTTCACCCATAGGAGACGGCGCAGTGTGGTCTGGCTGGACTGTTTAACTCGAGCAGACTGCTTAGCTCATCTCTATTAGTTACTCACATCTGCTATCCGTAAGAGTTCATGAGCATCTTCAGATTTCATGGGAACATCGTGGGAGTAGAAATGGCCGTTGTGTCAACTGCGGCATGCGTTCGGGGTTGCGATTGGGCACCCCGGACATGGACTAATTCCGTGTAACTTTTATCGCGGTTCTTGACATTAATTGTCCAGGACAATTATGCTGCCAACAACATATGCTTGAAATCAATGTATGCCTTTGAGATAATTTCATTTTTTCCCACAGCACGCAAGCGTCCTGTGGCTGTCAGCATGTAGATGCCGTCTGATTACGGGAATAAGGGAAATCGCCGTGATGAAGTACACCGCTGGATGGACATGATAACAGGTAAATTGTGGTTTGAACTGCTAGTTTGCTATGTTTGCGTGTCATTTCGGTTGTTGGCCAACCCCGACGAGCATGATAACAACGCAAAGAAGGAAATAGCCCAGTAAATAACTATAATGATCACTCCCAGGTGTTAGCTGAACGTCCGCAGGAATGCAGCCAGCCAGCTGGGGCCCGCAGTGAACACAGGTTCAAATTCAGGTTTGGGCGCGAAAGGTCAGGTTAATTTGCTTTCTGCGCTTTGGTTCATCCATAGTGCCGCCGTATTATTCTTCCATGTGACACTTCTCACCAAAACATTCCAATGGCTCTTGGCTTCTGGTGTGCGCAGACTTTGGGTACAGTTTCGGTGTGATCGGTGGAACTCGCGGATGGGTCGATCAAGCTCAATGGTCGCGAACATCCGTGGTGTGTGTGTGTGTGTGTGTGTGTGTGTGTGTGTGTGTGTGTGTGTGTGTGTGTGTGTGTGTGTGTGTGTGTGTGTGTGTGTGTGTGTGTGTGTGTGTGTGTGTGTGTGTGTGTGTGTGTGTGTGTGTGTGTGTGTGTGTGTGTGTGTGTGTGTGTGTGTGTGTGTGTGTGTGTGTGTGTGTGTGTGTGTGTGTGTGTGTGTGTGTGTGTGTGTGTGTGTGTGTGTGTGTTTGTTTGTTTGTTTGTTTGTTTGTTTGTTTGTTTGTTTGTTTGTTTGTTTGTTTACGTCATTTCGGTGTAATCCTGTGCTTGATATGGACCGATCATTTCTGCTCTGTGGTATCAGACACAACAGTTTGTGGTCGAAAGCAAGATTCACTCATAAACCACACAGAATTGAGAATATAAGGTGTACAAATACTTGTCGGGTAGCTAAATCAGTCGTTATATGACCGAAATGATGGGGTATGGCATCGAAGTACCATGTAGGTACATGCATACTGTGTCTCAGGTATCACGGGAAGGTATAATAACATCACTTGGGTCATCTTAGATACGAAATACATGTCCCAAAGGTGATTTTGTGAAGAAAATACTTCGGCCCTTGAAAAAAATGACAAAAAATAACCCCAAAAAGGCCATTTTTGGACGTCTTAGAACATTTTGTTCCCCCGAAAAATGTAAAAAAAATTTTTATTTTTTTTTCAATAAAACCTTTTTTGCCCTACCCTGGTCCCGTGTATGTGACGTCTACCAGGCTCAACGGCAGCCCTTGGCAAATCAATGGTTCGTTGTTCTTCCGCATTTTATAAACTGACTTTATTTTCAAACCTGCATTCACTTTGCTCCCAGCTCTTCCAAATCCGCAGATCGATCAACCGTGAAGGGAACAACTGATGGCGGTTAATGCAGCCAGTGGCCGAGACCCTGGTAAGAGTTGTGTTTTTATCACGGGTTTCATGCTTTGTATTTCACGCTAGTGTGCACACATCTGTCTGAGTTCAATCTTGTCTTTCCCCGTTCCAGGGCTCCGATGACCCACGACGAGGCGAGGAGCAGTGTGACCTGGTTGATGGGCGAGTTGGGATCATTGTATCCCACATTGTGATCTCGTCCACTTCTGGGTTGTGCTGCTTCTTTTGCTTCGAATTCATCACCACAACGACATCTGCCCGGTTTCCACATCATTAGATGTTACCATACGACGTTGATTTTGTGTGAGTTTATGAGAAGCATAGCATGCATATCTTTTGGCTTCGTGTCCAGATCCCGGCAACATCAAAGATATCTTTTGGCTTGTTTTTTTCCCGCTGCATGTTCTGTTCTGCTTTGTTTGTTTTTTTTACTTTGCGTGTTACTTGCATGAAACAAGAAAATGACCTGAATGAAGAAGCCTGAATGAATTAAGCCCACGCCTGATCTAAGTCTACACCTTAGCCCAAGCCTAAGGCTGTGAGCAGATAAGCGCGGAATGCGGAATAAAAACCAGCGTAGTTATCATAGTACATAGCTCTAACGCGCCAAACAGACTTTGGAACATTTTCTGTTAAGCGCCACAGTGCTTTAGCCGCATAGTTAAGGAGTTGCTGTTTTAACCCAATTCCGCATTCCGCGTTTAGCTGCTCACAGCCTAATGTTTGAGATACAAACTCAATCGAACACATTGGCCACTGTTTTTTCTTCACCGCTGTTTTTTCCACCGCTGTTTTTTTCGTGTACCGCTGCGTCCAAAGAGCAGCAGGGACTGACCGACATTTCCGGTTTCTTGCCCCCAGCAGTCCTTTTTTATAGCAGTCCATTTGAGTAACTTTTGTTGTTGTTGTTGACTGTAATCTACGTTTTATACCTCCATTGATCTGCGTTCAGTTATCATCACATGCAAAATCTACATATATTGTACATGTATCTACATATACACACGGTAGTCTTTGCAACGACCGTTGATTTCCCGCTCGTATTTTGTGAATGTGTGGCTCCATTATCCACGGACTTGTATAGTGTTGTCGCAACGTGGTTCTTTTTCAGTTGTTCATGTGTGTTATCGAACGCATTTGTTCTGCTATGGTCTTCTATCTTATTGAATAAACTAGCCTGTTTGTTTCAATAGGGAATCAACTTGTTTCAAAGTTTTGTGGTATATCCATGTAACATAATTATTAACTGGAACCATATCCTGAGTTTTTCCTTGCGAAGCAGGATTTTTCTTCTTGGATTGTATATGCGCAACAGTTTCACACGACGCATCAACAATGTCCATTTTCGCAACGTACTGTATGTATGCATGTATCACAAAACGGTATTTCTCTGGCTCCTTATGCGCGCAGCTGCAGTTCGCTGTTGGCAAGGGCATTCCTCCATCGGCAAACTATCGTCCCCATCTTCATGCACCAAGTCCTGGTCGCAAGCCGAAACAAAATCACCCGAAAGCGCACTCGGTGGCCGCTCGATCATCCGATTGATGGTGACGCTGATTTTCTTTTTATTATTATTATTATTCTGCAAATCCAAACTGCCCGCCGATTTGCTGAGACTCGCCGCCACGACCGAGACCAGGAACAGCATCTGCGCCGGCCGCTCGTTGTAATTGGCCGACGCTGCGGCCGAACGAATTTGTCGCAGGACCAGGGGACGCTGCTGTGTGGTCGGCGGGATCGTACCGTTGCGCAGCAGCACCTGTGTGTGTGTGTGTGTGCGTGCGGAGATGGGCAATTGGGCAAAGCCGGTATGAGCAAGACCACTTTGAGCAAGAATAGAGCTGAGTACAAAAGAGCATGAACGTGAAAACGAACAGGCCTGAGCCTCAGAGCACAAACACAAAACTTTCCTATGCCTGTGCGTAAGGCTAAGCCTAAGCCTGACACCAAAATCGGCCTAAGCCGAACTATTGGAACAAAACAAGAGCTCTGCTCTTTTGGCGCTGCTCTTTTTTCTTCCGCTTTAACGTTTTGCTCAAACTGGCGTTGTCCGATCGCCCCGGCCACCTCTCTAATATTAGAAATTAAAACAAACGCGTGAGCTGTGCAGCGGCGTGTTTTTGGCCACCCGTTTGGCTAACTTGGCTCCAAGTCACGCACGAGCTGGTTGACCGACGTGACACAAAATCGGTTGCAAAACTTTTTTGCGATCACCTGATCACGGGAATCTGACGATGACCTGGTGCACCACCAAGGCACCGTTATCAGCCATTACCTGTCTGATCTGCGGCATGCCCATTGCATAGATGATCGGATTGATCCCGCTGGATGCATGCGACAGCACCACGGCCAACCAAATGACCGGCACCGGTACCAGTTGTGTGTCACCTCAAAAACATTTTTTTGTAAATTTTCAGTGTTCCTTTTCAAAGTGAGTGATGGCCTTATTGGGCGATTTGCACTTTGCTCTGTTCCGGTGGTATAACACAAGAGTCGATTCTGGAAAACAAGGTTGTTCCACTACCCGCCGGTCGGCAAAAATAATATATATAATTATGTAGCAGCGAAGGGAGTTAGACAGAATAAGTATTGATCCGTATAGTCTAACTAGGAGCTCATGAGACGGCATACCACGGTTCCACCTGCTTCGACACATTCAGAAAACAAAAGAAAGAGAAATGGGGCATGCTTATACATAGTCGATTTCTTTCTTTTGTTTTCGAAAATTTTCGAAACACGTAGAACAGTACCATGCGTCTCATGAGCTCGTGGCTGGATTATACCCGCATGGTGGCCATAAATTCAAATAAAGTAAAAGTGTCCCCACTTCTGACCGACCGGTTGACCACATGATCGTGTTCAGGATGTACAACGGATACCAGCAGGCGACAAATCCGAGCACACAAATGAACAGTGACCGAATGACGGCGCGACGCTGCCGCTGACGCCGGCGGATTTCGTTGAGACTGAGACAGTGCGACAGACGACTGGTCTCGGCGTGCAGTCGGCGGTAGATGGCCAGGTAGCACAACCTGAGTGTGCGTTACTGATGGAAATCAAAGGTTTGTTTTTGCCCTGCTTGAAAACGTATCCTCCGTCGGTCACGAAACTTTTGTTGGGAGCAAAAACACTTCTGTGGTAAAGTGGTTGCAAGATTCGCTTCAACATAATGACCGGAAACCACGTCCACAAGAGCATCGGTGTAGATGCATATATTACAGTATTCCATGTTTATGTGCTGTAGTTGTACTGTACAGTCTACCTATGTACATTGTTCACAATAACAACCGATGACTACCTAGGTACATCATTCATAATTCAACATAGTGACACCCCTTTTATTTCGGACTGTTCCGATTTGCCAATAAAGCACACAGCATTAACGGCAACCACAAGGGCCCCACTAGATAGAGCCGAAACCCGAAACATAAATTTTTTCTATGTCCATGTTTCGGGTTTTGAAAAGAACTCGAAACCCGAAACACGAAGCGTGATAATCGAAAATGTTTCGACTGGCTGTATAAATTGTTCACGTCAGCTACAAGTGGCAAGACCGAAACATTTTCGATTGTCATACTTTGTGTTTCGGGTTTTGAAAAAACCCGAAACCCGAAACATGGACATATAAAAAATTTATGTTTTGGGTTTCGGGTCTATCTGGTGGAGCCCTAAGCTCCAAATCAAAAACTTGATGTCCAACAACAGAGCGCTTCTCCGATAGCTCAGCTGGTTGATCATAGTCGCCGATTAGCGAAAGGACCTTGGTTCGAGTCCCAGTTGGAGCAAGCAATTTTTTTGACCAAGGATTTTGGTTTGTACGTGTGTTCCCGTTTTCGTATTGCGCCTCTTTATAGTAACCAAAGAAATGAAACCATTGTGCGACGGTTCAGTCCCGGAGCACAGGTTCAGGCCCGGCCATTCAGGCCCGTCCGATTCAGGCCCGGCTGGAGCCTAAGCCTAAGCCTACGTATAAATGGGCCAAATATGCGAGGCGTGAATCGGCCGGGCCCGAAAATCTGGGCCTGAAAGGGTCGGGCCTGAATTTCCGTGCCTGAAAAGTCGCGGAGTAAAATGAAACACCGCACAAGCCGAGTTTCAGATAGAATAAGTTTGAATCCCGATAACCCACCAGCGTCTTCACTCACATGATAATAGCAGTTGGCACGAGAATCGTGCCGAGAAACACAATCTTGACCAGAAATCGCAAATCGATGACAGCCATAAAGTGGCATCGCTGGTCATAGACGGATCGCAGTGATTGTGTGAACACGACAAAGGGCAGCAAGCCGGTGATCAGACCACTGCACCATGCCAATGCCATTAGCAGGGCTGCACGCTTGTGGCGACGTTTGTGCTCCCAGACTTGTTTGCTGCAACCAATTTTCCTTTCTATTGTGACTTTCATATTGAATGTAGTCTAGCTCTGTTTAAACATTGTACACAGTGAACATCGCATTGAACGTAAGGTGATAGTGGGGACTGGTCACACCGACCAGACTTTGCCCTCTGGCGCCTGGGTCTGTCTGCGAAAGCAGGGCGATAAACAGGCTGACATTGCTGCACTCAGTGCATTGTGACTTCACCATGTATATGTGCGCTACTTGTAGTGGGCTATCTGCCATGCACAGATGTGACGAAACTTTGTTTATGAGTTTGCACGCAGTGATGTTACAGCTCAACAATAAGCTTTGCTGGTGGGGCTTTTTGGAGGCAAATTTGCCAGAGGCGTTCGCACTGACGAGCGCTGGCGCTTCTGTCTGTCTCTGCGACAGCAGGGCGAAACGGACCAACACAACTGCACCCAATACATTTGGTGCGTACTGACGTTCTGCCGGTTCGTTATTCGATTTCACCTCGGATAATGACACAGAGCCATTGATGTCTGTTATCATGCCCACAAATTTATCAGCAGTGAAACATATAAAAACTCTTCACCGACTTGCATATGCTCAGATATTTGTCGAGCGCGATCACGAGCAGATGCATGATGGACACGGTGCAGAGCGTGATGACAGAGGAGTGCACTGCCAGACACCAGTAGAAGTCGCTCGGCGTGTGTGTCATGGCTGAGATGACGGTGATTGGCACTGCGCACATGCCTGCAATATACAATGAGCGAACGATGTTCTGGTTTTTATCGAACTTTGATGATCTGGGTGGGTTCAGTCTTGATCACGGGACAATCTGATATCACGAAAGCTTTGATGCTATCGCCATTTGTGAGTTTGGCGCACGGGCAACTCAGCGGTGCGCAAAGTCACGTAAAAAAAAACACACAATGTCATTGGTTGGTGCTTCAATAAAAATCATCTCCCGTTTTCCCAATATCCCCGCGGACCTGTCAACAAATCAGCGAGTGCCAACGAGAATATATACGTGTTGGTGATGGTGCGCAGTTTTGCGTGTCGACAATAAATGTAGATGACAATGACGTTCATGAGGATCACCTCGATGCACACAAACAACTCGGCCGATACGTACAGCCACAAGTAGATCGGGTCGATGTTGAGCGATGAGCTTGTGGAGTTGGGCGGGTGAACGTGGTGCATTATTGTTATATGCGGAAATTATTTTTGAATTTGTTATTTAAAAAATTAAATCAACATTTATGATGTTCACACACAAGTTATGCATGTCAACTCGCGGAATAATTCAACTTTTCAGCCCTCGAACCAAATAAACCTCCGGTCGGAAAATACGGAACTTCAAATAACTATAGTCAACCGGAGTAAGCGCAATTTGCAATCAGATCTGTGCATGAGATAACAAACTGCTGCTATATTTGTGAATGCAGAACAAAGCTGGGGGCGCATTGTTATCCTGGTGCTGTTTGATTTGATATCCTGTCTTGTGACTTCCGACCGCAATTAGTCTAATGAACGACACCTCGTGTGGGTGTAACCAGAGGAGACTCTTTCTCTCAATGAAGGCAACAGGATCGGAATTTGATGCCAAAACCATGACACGAGACCAGAGCTGACTAATTGTCCATGCTGGCACGTATCAGCCTGGTGAGAACCTGCTTGTTTTTGTGGTTTCCTGGGATAGAATTCAAGAAAGGAAAAGTTGGGTAAGACGTATATTTTCTTTATGGTAAAGCGCTTTAACCACCGCCCTGTGTGGTGAACATTCTTTGTATGGTGATAAAAAATCGGGGCTGCCCACCAGACAATATCCTCACAAAAAGGTAGACAGCATTCAACTAGTGTTGTTTCAACCCAGTAACCTACCCACATGATGTAGTGACACCAACTTTTCCTTTCGAGAAATCTGTCCACCACAATGCGATAATATGACCACAGACAGAATCAATGTTGAAACAGTTCATTCACCGAAAAACAAGAGAGAGACTCTCCACTCTCCCAAACAACGTCCGTGTGTATCAATACATAACATAACAAGGCAACAACCAAAGCACGGCAATAGTAGACAACATAAACAAACGTATACGCCGTATCATAGTAAATCACCACTTTTAACATATCCGGTCAGTCAAATGTGAGTCAGCTGGTTTACGACAAAGCTTACGATATATTTTACATGGACAGACATTGGCACAATGCTAAATCACGAATAGCCAACAGAAGGTTTTATTCTCCTTCATATTTGCTGGCCAAGCCAGACCGACCCAATACGGCCCTTTCAACCGGCAGCTCACGAGTAACCGTGTCCTCGAGTCCTTGCCAGGAACGTTCCGATAGATAATTTCCTGCAGAGAAAGTCGGCAAAAAAATAAGTAGGAAAGTAGTAAACATTGTTTCAGCAAAACCACAGAACCCGATAAACAAATGAAGCCGTTCCAGTATATGTACATATAAGTTGGTCATTCAAAAACAAGACAGCTGCAATGATTATAAAACCAGTCGGTGTCATTAAAAATGGCGTACGAATAAAGCAGCTGGAGAAAAATAGCGATTTTCAGTTTTTTTTGAGAACAATAAGATACATATATTCTGAAAATTCTTTTGGGAGAAACTTTTGAAACGCGTTGCCTGATCCGTAAAGCGCATGATGCGTGCACTGGCTATAGCGGTCACGTGACTTCTGTAGCCAGTGCACGCATAATGCGCTTTACGGATCAGGCAACGCGGTTGAAAAGTTTCTCCCAAAAGAATTGCCAGAGTATATGTGGTGTATTTTGTCCACCTGGCGAATTCGTACCGACGATGACCTGGTGCACCACCTGCCCCCGAAAATAAATCTACCCGCAGTTTTGTGCTCGTTGCTTTTGCCCACACTCTTTCATTTCATGGAATACAAATGAAACAAAATTTGAAAAACATTCGAAGCATTCACATACCGGGTTCGTATGGCAACAGTGCACCGTCGGTTGTCGTGTCACCCGTGTGCGCACTGGCACGGATACGGCCCGATATCAGAGACATGTCCGTCTCCTCTTGGCCCAAGTTTACACCAGACGCAGCCAAAGTGGGTAAGTCTGGAAACGAAGGGGTGATTTTTTTGTGAACATTGTGAATTTGATCGGGGTCTTTCAGTGAAAAAATGGATTGGATACGGAGCAAGCCAGGGGACAAGTCTGCAGGAAAAACGCAGCGGCTTTTGCAGAATCGCTGTCTTTTTATATCTGACACGCATGCGGTCTGCCATTTAGCGAATGAATTTCTCTCGTGGTGAAATTAACTACCTAACGACTGTTTGGACCCTCATCTACACAAAAGCATGGTATCGGGGATATTATTCATTGTGACCGATAATGCCGGGTTCTCCCCATCGTGTCACTATAAAGAGGCTTTCCCGTTTGTTTGCAGAAATTTGTTCGGCACCTATTCTTGCGTCTTGGTCTTTGTGTTACAAACAGCCGCAACGTAGTGAAAATGAAATCCGAAAAATACAGAAAAAACTGTCTCATACCATCGAGCAACAATTTCTGCCATTCACCAATCCAGCCAGTTTGTCCCATCCACGCGTGTTGTTTGTGTGCGTTGAACGCCATTTCAGCTTCGAACACACTCACCACCGGTCGTACATGGTCGCGTGTGTCGAGCAGTACACCATAAGGACACGAAATCACGATGAATGCATCTACCTGCACACGCACAATAAAGCACGCTGTACATATATTGGGCAATGTATGAGGGCGGACTTAGGTTGAACACGGAAACAGGAATCCGGAAATAAAAAAAATCACGGAACACGGAAACAGGAAGTATTTCCGTGACACGGAAATGAGTGAAATAATTTTGTATGGAAATCGTGTTCCGGTATCCGTGTTTAACCTAAGTCCGACCTAAACATAGCGTGTGTATATACTGTAAACATCACGGAGCAGTGTCAACATTGCGGCTTGGGCAAGCACCGCCATTACAACAACTACAGTTGGACTAGGACTCGGCATCAGCAAACTTTGCGGAACCACAGTAGACCGAGGATATTTTGCGACAGAGGCCACCTGGAGCATTCACTCTGACAGTGGTGTAGATGAGAAATCAAAATTTTCCCATACCCAGCCCAATTTTCGGGAAATTTCCTATACATACCCCCAAAAACAAAAATTTCCCATACCAGGGGCGGTAACCCCCAAACCCCCCCCCCCAACTACACCACTGCGCTCTGATGATGTCCGCTCGTCTGTGAAAACTGGACCAATTGAACCAAACACACTGCTGTTGAT
>JASAMV010007253.1:0-18331 GCA_030248065.1 Rhynchonema sp. JSB1_4
CTCATCTTTTTTACTGACTTTGCCCATTTTGGTCGTCTCACGGCCAAATGTCTCCACCGATTCGCACATTGAATTGTACTACGATGGCGCATACGCGATGAAATTTCGGTCCTACGCAATGGAGCCACAATTACATGAACGTCACACACCGACTGCAGTAATAAAACGGAATAACACTCAATAGTGCATGCATTTGCGATCACGATCAATAATACAGCTTGATCACGGCGGGATTGAAGCTACGGCACGGATATTTACGTTACATTCACGAATTTGGTGACAAATCTGACTTGGTCAGGTAACTTTGTGTCGCGATTTAAAGTTAACACTAATTTCGACATAACACCACCACTGAACAAGCGCACCATCGATTGCCATAGTCCTTCACCAGTTCCATCAGCTCATCATCCGATTCCTGTGTCCACATTCTGCGTTTGATCGGTCGCGAGTCCAAACGTTTCGGCTCCATCAAACGCGTGAACAATCGGGCACAACGACCGCGCAAGGACCCGAAAGAACCGCCCACCACCCCCCCGACACCCGCACCCCCCCCCCCACACCCGCATAAACCTGATGCGCACAACATTCATCACACCCCAAGTGCTCATTTCTGGCGTTGGCTTTTACTCTCCGAAACTGTTTCGGTTGGCTTTTGTATCAGAAAGCATCATCGCAACAATCACGCTGACACGAAATTCGTCTGACATGAAATTCAAAATGGGAAAATACAAAACCAGCTTCGTCGAGTATCTGTACACGCAACACATAAAAATTCGAACTATAAATCAATGAAAGGAACAATGGTTGAACGGTTGAAGAATAAATTTGCAACGATAAAACTAGCTTCAACTGTACAAACTCACAAAGTGCCAGGTTCATGTTGGTCTTGCTGATTTTGTCCCTTGTCTCGTCAGTGAATGCACTCAAATTGCTCACCAACAAAAGTGCCTGATCATCAGCGAATCCGTGCTTTGCCGCAAACGCATGCCAGTTGGCAAGGATTTGCTCGTCTTCGTCAGGTTGGAATTTGCATGATTGAATTTGGATGCCTGAAAATTGGTGATTTTCAGATCATGTGCAGTTCAACTGATCATGCATCGGTGCACCGCCATCAAATTTGGAACAAACGAACCCGATTTCTCTAATTTCTAATGTCTTTCAAAATTTTCCAGGACCAATTTGCGCCCAGATCGCAAAACCTCAGATGCAAATTGTCAGATTTTACGGAGTTATAGGCACTTCAGGTGCGAAGCGTGAATATTCTAGGTGCAATTTGCAGCTGCCTTCTCTATTTGCAGGTGCAAATAAAAATTTTCAGGTGCAAATTGCGCTCAAAGGTGTCTAAAGGATCTATGATTCAGTGGAAGTCGCATATCTACGTATATGTGCGGGGATTTCCATCACCACGGCTCGGGTACATCGAAAATCGGATCCTTGGGACAACAGTGCTGCATCATAACGAGGGTGTCATTCAAACCGTATCCAGAAAAAGAAAGTCCACAATATAAGTGCACCTAGCCCCCAAAAACCAAGTCGACCAACCTTCCTTTTGCATCAACATCTGCTGCCACTTGCTGACTTTACCAAATTTGTGATAGACAGGCACCCCATTCTCATCAAACACGCTCTTGACAGAGTCACAAGTCAACAGTTCACCGCCACTTTTCTTAACGTACATCTGGAACTTAAAAAAAATAATTATAAATCCTGGCACCAAAATGCAGATGGAAAGGATTTGGTCACAGTGAAAGTAGCTTTCTGGAGCCGGTACATGGACCGTGTGAACAGTGAACTGAAACACAGCACTGTCGATAGAAGTTTTTATAATTTATTTTTATAGATATTAACAACAACGCTCAGAACATCCACAAAAACCTTTGAGAAAAAATCCAGACATTAAAAAGTTAACCAGATTCTATCATCTAACAAACACGAGCATGTATTGATAAACATAAATACACAGCAGCATTCAAACGCGATCTGTTCTGAAATGAGACACACGAGACCAGCAGTTTTTTGCAAAACAACAACTAAGCACAAAAATGGCGGCTAAAGATGCCATACACAGTTGAGGAAGGAAAAACACCGAATCGAACAGCACACGAGAAAAGGTTTGAAGCAAATCGAACCAAAACAATTAATTTTCATTGTTTGAAAACCGACGACAAATGATTGCATTACACTTGACTTTACACATTTATGTACAGTTCATCAAACGCGAGGCTTGACATTGTCTAAGCATCGCCAAGAGCCACAGCTGTACAGTTACCGGACGGCACACAGCAGACCTGCATAATTAGCATGCAAATTTTTTTAGTGTCATTCGAAATTTAAAAAAAGAAAATCAAACCAATTACCTGTCTAGTGACAGTCATAGTATCCTGTTCGATATGACCCATGTACTGGAACGTAACCGTCATATCAAACTCCATCACAATGTACTTGGGGAACAGACTCCAGAACAGCTCGCAGTATGTTCTGTAAAATGGGCAGAAATGTGCTGAAAAAAAGGAGCCGAAATCAAGATTAATATATCACGCTCCACAAACTGAGTAAAAAAACAAGAAAAGAAAAAAAGGCGTATTCTCTAAAAAAATGGAATGAAAATCCGGAATGATATCGTGGCTAACACTAGAAAACAAGAAACAGCAAGTAAAATAAAGAAAAACAAACTCACAACGTGCGTCCCGTAATTTTTACCGAATTATTCAACACCACCACATCATCACGCGAACGTGCCGAGATCTCCGTGCCCGTAATGTTGTAGCCGTCACCTTGACAAATCAGGAAATTATTTTGTCCTCGTACACATGCACAGAAAAAATGAGAAAATACACCGGCCACAAACCTATCCTGTCGCTCATAAACGGCTGGAACCGATTGAGGATTTTATTCGACGCATTCACCACTCGCACCGAGTAATAGTTATCGTTTGCAATCGTTATTTCATTCTGCAGTGTCAGCTAATAACATAATGCAAAAAAGACACCGTCATGCAGTATAGTTGTCTGATGTCTGATTTGACAACACCAACCGTAAAGTTGAGCTGCAGCGATGTACGTTCAACGTATGTACCAATCTCAACTTCTTCGATCGAACCCGTTGGTCTGAAACGGAAACTCAGAACGACAATGCATATTGTTGAGTAAAATAGACCATTAAGCTGGAATCAACGACAAACAAAACGATCATTCGGTTGTTCACCAACCGTGAAATAATGCCGATACTTCGTGGTACGAGGAAGAATGCAATGAGACCGAAAACGAAGACAACGGCCAACATGCCCAGGAGCACCCACAGCCACCTGAAACGGGTAATTAACTGAGAACTGTGAATAAAAAACAAAGAGAAAATGTATAATTTAAAATTATCGCATTTCCTCTAATTTTAGGCGGCCTATAAATTCTTCAAATGAGTTCAAATAGGTTCTACAAATAGAGCATGCCATTTAAAAAATTTTCAAGTCAAAGTTAAGGTGAATCAAAACCATGAAACCCTGCTGTCCTGGTTTTCGTTTGCCCTCGTTCCCGGTCCTCCTCCTTTTTTTTTTTTTTCCGCCCCTCTATTTTTCCCAACACCACAAAAACTTGAGGGATGATGGGGCATTTTCGAAGCAAATGAGGGAGGGGGGAGCCAAAAAAATCTAATAGGGGGTACCGGGGAGAAAAGTCATTTTTAAAAGTGCTTAGGGATGCGAGAGCATTGTGTGACTGTTGTATTTAGCAAATTATTGAAAAAATTAATTTGGAGTCCTGTCTACGCCTAGGTTTCGCGGGGTATTCGAGACCATCGGCGTGACGTTGTGCCCCCCGCTCGTCAGCCGAATAGCACAATCGCCATGTGAAACTCACTTAGTAAAAATGATAAATTTTAAAAGAAAAAATTGTCTTTTTAGAGAAAAAAAAATATCTAAGAAATTAATAAATTGTAAATTGTATTACTGTTGCAATGTCGATAAGTAATATGAGTAAAACATAATGCTGTTTATGACAAAACTGGGTGTTTTCTAAAAAACGGGGAGTCACAATTACCCAGTTTAGATAGCTGTGGTGAGTTTTTTAATTATGTGTTTATGAATTAGTTTTTTGTTAAGCAGGTTGTATTTCCATAATTGTTTTCTATATCTGGTTAGATAGTGTAGTATGATGTCAATGATTGCTGGTTTTTTGAATCCTCTTTCCATAAGTTTCCTACACATGTGTGTAACAGCTTCCAGCCATTGTTCTTTAGTAGCGAGTAATCTGTTGAATCTGATACACTGTCCAGTGATCATACCTTTGAGTAGTCTGGAATGTACGCATGAATCTGCATCAAAGTATTTGCTTATCCAAAATTTGAAGTGATTTGTTTTGTCATATAAGTGTATTTTTTGCGTTTTTGTTTCAATTGTTAGATCTAAGTAGTTAATAGTGTTGTTTGATGCTTCTTTATTGAGCTTAAGTTCTTTTGGGTAGATTTCTTTATGTATTTTATCAAAATTATAGTTTATGACTAACGTGTCATCTACATATCTAAATATTGGTGTGTCAATGTATATTCCTTTGTTTTTTTGCGAAAGAAATTTGAATTCTTCTGCGCTAAGGGTGAGGTCTGCAAGTAATGAAGATGCGTTGCCTCCCATTGGTATTCCTTTTATTTGATGCCAAATCATATTTCCCACAGAGATGTAAGATTGTGAAAGAACGGTGTTAATTAATTTCATAATGTTGGTTTTATGAAATGTAATATGTCGTTGTGATGTAAAAGTGTCATCACAGTAGAATATTTTGCTGTAATTGTAATTGTATGGTACGGCTATACTTTGCTTTTGGTTATTACAAAGTAATGTGATTAGGAAATTCATTGCTTTAAGTATGGTGTCATGTTTTAGTTCTGTGTATAAAGTGCTGAAGTCATATGAAGCTGCACTGTATATATGTCGATTGCTTAATTTATCGTGTATTGTTTTAGCGACTTGGTAACTGTTATCTACCGAGATGTATAGTTTTTTGTTTGATCTGTGTTCTGATTTTTTAGTGTACGCTATAAAGTGTTTTTTGAAGAATTTTAGAATGTATAGTAGTAGTTCGGCTAGTGGTTTAGTGGTTGCTTTACTTGCTCCTGATATTTCTCTGAATTTAATTGGGTTTTTGTGGAATTTGGGGATGCAATAAAGGTTTGGAATAGTTGGTTCGCTATTATATTTGAAATTTGGTATAAAGGTTTTTGTTATGCTTTCATGGTATTGTTTGAGTCCATCTATGGTGTAGTTGGATTGTACATATGTGGTGTTGTTTGTACCAATGAGACCAATTGTTTTTAGAATTGTTTCGATGTAGAAAGTTTTGCACATGATTGCGTAGTTGTAACTGGCTTTGTCTACGCATGTGATGACGTATTTTTCGTGAATTGCGTCAATGTGTTCTTGTATATTATTATTTGGGTAAATTTCTGGTATTTTGAATTTACGCAAATTGTTGGTCATTATTTTTGATAGTTCAGTGTAGTAGTTGTCATTGTGAGACTTTTGTTTGTTTGTCAAATATTTTTTGAAAGGTTTGATGCATTCTTGGATGATGTTATTTGCATTTGACTGTTTTGGTGATCGGTAATTGGTTCCTTTCAGCATTAGATTTTCCAAGCTAGGTATATTTAGCACTTTGGGGTTTCCAGTGATTATGTGACCATGAATCGGATCGGTGTACATTGATTCCTTGCAATTGCAAGAATTTTTATTATGTTTGTATTTTTCGATAAATTCTTTTATGTTGATGTTTTTAACAGTGGAGTTGTAGTTGTACAACTTCATACAAAATTTTGTGTTGTATTTGTAAACGATTTCTATGTCGTTAGTGTGATTGATGTTATGTTTGCGTTTTAGTGTTTTGTTGTTGTATAAACGACCGAGATTGAGTACTTCTACCTGCTTATTGATGAAAGGAACGACAATTCTATCTTTCTTTTTATCTGGTTGTTGTTTTGTAAGTTGTTTGTCGTAATATCCGACAAAGAAGCCCATAATTAAGGCTTTGGTGGTTGGGTCGCAGTTATGTGAGTTTATTTTCTTGTACGCATAATTTAACGTCTTTTTTGAGCAGCTTTTTAGGAATCTGTAAACGTTGTTCATGTTATCTTGGTTTTGTAAACTTTCTACAGTTTCGAGTACATTGGTGTCTAGGATCTTGCTTCTTGAACGTTTGTTTCCTCTGTATCGATAGCGACGATCTAATTTGGTTGTAAAGTATGGATTTTGTTTGCTTTCTTCCATAAGGTTTGTGTTAGTTGCTAAACCATATCCCTTAACTACTTCGTTAAGACCATAAGGATATGCTGTGTTAAGTATTTCAATCCAGTTTTGTTCTTTTTTTAAAAGGTTTTGTTTATTCTGGTTAATATTTTCAAGTTCGTCGAGAACGTATATCATCATGTTCCTTGAACCGTGTTTTGTAAAGTGTTGTACAAGTTGTGTGGTTTTTGTTGAGTATTCAATATCGTGCTTGTGTTCTTGAAAGCGTGTTTTTAAAGTTCTTTTTGTTTCACCAACGTATTGTATGTTACAGACTGCGCATTCTATGCAGTAGATGATATTGTTGGAGTTACAGTTGTAATAACCTGTACCAGGTTTACAGAAACTTGTGTTTGTGACATTGGATTTGATTGTATTTCTTGAAGTAATATGGTCGCATGTTTTACAATTATTTTTGTCGCATGCTTTTGTATGTTTGTGCTTGACTTGGTTTGTAGTTTTTATAATTTTAAGTTTTTCATGCGTGTTTTGTATTTGATAAACCGTAAGATTTGAAGGTGGGTTGGGGTTTTGGGAGTTGTTTGTCCAAAAAGAGTCCAAAAACAAAGAGTGTTTGTTTGAATCGCGATGTACAAGCATGATTGTGCGTAGTTTGGTAGTGACGGTTCTAACCCAAAAATTAGGAGAAATACCCACCTATAAGTCGTAGGTACGAATGTAATGGTTTTAACGGAATGCATAAAAAATCATAATATGAACCAAGTCAATGACAGAAAATAGGTAGTGTGAAAAACTGTATTCACAATTGGATTTCGCCTAGTTGATAGTACGAGCAAACGTGAATGTTTTGTGAGTGTATGGCACCCGTGAGGGTACCCAAGACGGGTTGGCAGACACCGAAGTGAATGCCCAAGACATGAGTGGCACACACCGAAGTGTATGCTCAAGACAGGTTGTACGTAGTAAAAGTGCATGGTACATGACAAGTATAATAATAAAAAAAATAAAATGTATAAAATGGAGGTTTTCTGAAAACCAAGAAATTGAATTTTGGATAAATTTTGGAAAAAGAATTGTGTTGATATTTGTGCGAAATTGTTGTGTGGTTGTTTTAGGTTAGGTTTCTAAAGTTTACTACAAGAATAAGATTAATGGTTTGTTTTGCTAGTTCACAAAGAATTTAAGCAATAGAGAGTAGGCAACGGGCGAACCACAAGTTAGCCTACTCCTATTGTAAGTGTAAAGGGATGCGAGAGCATTGTGTGACTGTTGTATTTAGCAAATTATTGAAAAAATTAATTTGGAGTCCTGTCTACGCCTAGGTTTCGCGGGGTATTCGAGACCATCGGCGTGACGTTGTGCCCCCCGCTGTCAGCCGAATAGCACAATCGCCATGTGAAACTCACTTAGTAAAAATGATAAATTTTAAAAGAAAAATTGTCTTTTTAGAAAAAAAAATATTTAAGAAATTAATAAATTGTAAATTGTATTATGTTAAATAAGAATATAGTAAAACATAATGCTGTTTATGACAAAACTGGGTGTTTTCTAAAAAACGTGGAGACACAATTCTAATATTTTTTATTTTTTTTGTTTTTTTTAATATTTTTTTTCCTTTTTTTTTTTTTTTTTTTTTTATTTTTTATTATTTTTTTTTTTTTTTTTTTTTTTTTATTTCCTCTTCCTTTTTTTTCCCTCCTCTTTTTTTTTTGTTCTTTAGTAGCGAGTAATCTGTTAATTGATACATTGTCCAGTGATCATACCTTTGATTAGTCTAGAATGTACGCATGAATCTGCCTCAAAGTATTTGCTTATCCAAAATTTGAAGTGATTTGTTTTGTCTATAAGTGTATTTTTTGCGTTTTTGTTTCAATTGTTAGATCTAAGTAGTTAATAGTGTTGTTTGATGCTTCTTTATTGAGCTTAAGTTCTTTTGGTAGATTTCTTTATGTATTTTATCAAATTATAGTTTATGACTAACGTGTCATCTACATATCTAAATATTGGTTCAATGTATATTCCTTTGTTTTTTTGCGAAAGAAATTTGAATTCTTCTGCGCTAAGGTGAGGTCTGCAAGTAATGAAGATGCGTTGTCCATTGGTATTCCTTTTATTTGATGCCAAATCATATTTCCCACAGAGATGTAAGATTGTGAAAGAACGGTGTTAATTAATTTCATAATGTTGGTTTTATGAAATGTAATATGTCGTTGTGATGTAAAAGTGTCATCACAGTAGAATATTTTGCTGTAATTGTAATTGTATGGTACGGCTATACTTTGCTTTTGGTTATTACAAAGTATGTGATTAGGAAATTCATTGCTTTAAGTATGGTGTCATGTTTTAGTTCTGTGTATAAAGTGCTGAAGTCATATGAAGCTGCACTGTATATATGTCGATTGCTTAATTTATCGTGTATTGTTTTAGCGACTTGGTAACTGTTATCTACCGAGATGTATAGTTTTTTGTTTGATCTGTGTTCTGATTTTTTAGTGTACGCTATAAAGTGTTTTTTGAAGAATTTTAGAATGTATAGTAGTAGTTCGGCTAGTGGTTTAGTGGTTGCTTTACTTGCTCCTGATATTTCTCTGAATTTAATTGGGTTTTTGTGGAATTTGGGGATGCAATAAAGGTTTGGAATAGTTGGTTCGCTATTATATTTGAAATTTGGTATAAAGGTTTTTGTTATGCTTTCATGGTATTGTTTGAGTCCATCTATGGTGTAGTTGGATTGTACATATGTGGTGTTGTTTGTACCAATGAGACCAATTGTTTTTAGAATTGTTTCGATGTAGAAAGTTTTGCACATGATTGCGTAGTTGTAACTGGCTTTGTCTACGCATGTGATGACGTATTTTTCGTGAATTGCGTCAATGTGTTCTTGTATATTATTATTTGGGTAAATTTCTGGTATTTTGAATTTACGCAAATTGTTGGTCATTATTTTTGATAGTTCAGTGTAGTAGTTGTCATTGTGAGACTTTTGTTTGTTTGTCAAATATTTTTTGAAAGGTTTGATGCATTCTTGGATGATGTTATTTGCATTTGACTGTTTTGGTGATCGGTAATTGGTTCCTTTCAGCATTAGATTTTCCAAGCTAGGTATATTTAGCACTTTGGGGTTTCCAGTGATTATGTGACCATGAATCGGATCGGTGTACATTGATTCCTTGCAATTGCAAGAATTTTTATTATGTTTGTATTTTTCGATAAATTCTTTTATGTTGATGTTTTTAACAGTGGAGTTGTAGTTGTACAACTTCATACAAAATTTTGTGTTGTATTTGTAAACGATTTCTATGTCGTTAGTGTGATTGATGTTATGTTTGCGTTTTAGTGTTTTGTTGTTGTATAAACGACCGAGATTGAGTACTTCTACCTGCTTATTGATGAAAGGAACGACAATTCTATCTTTCTTTTTATCTGGTTGTTGTTTTGTAAGTTGTTTGTCGTAATATCCGACAAAGAAGCCCATAATTAAGGCTTTGGTGGTTGGGTCGCAGTTATGTGAGTTTATTTTCTTGTACGCATAATTTAACGTCTTTTTTGAGCAGCTTTTTAGGAATCTGTAAACGTTGTTCATGTTATCTTGGTTTTGTAAACTTTCTACAGTTTCGAGTACATTGGTGTCTAGGATCTTGCTTCTTGAACGTTTGTTTCCTCTGTATCGATAGCGACGATCTAATTTGGTTGTAAAGTATGGATTTTGTTTGCTTTCTTCCATAAGGTTTGTGTTAGTTGCTAAACCATATCCCTTAACTACTTCGTTAAGACCATAAGGATATGCTGTGTTAAGTATTTCAATCCAGTTTTGTTCTTTTTTTAAAAGGTTTTGTTTATTCTGGTTAATATTTTCAAGTTCGTCGAGAACGTATATCATCATGTTCCTTGAACCGTGTTTTGTAAAGTGTTGTACAAGTTGTGTGGTTTTTGTTGAGTATTCAATATCGTGCTTGTGTTCTTGAAAGCGTGTTTTTAAAGTTCTTTTTGTTTCACCAACGTATTGTATGTTACAGACTGCGCATTCTATGCAGTAGATGATATTGTTGGAGTTACAGTTGTAATAACCTTGTTCCATTTCTGAAACGCCGCTTACATCTGGTGCTTGGTCAAGAATTGGCGCTTATTAAGCCATGTATCAGTGAGAGCAGTAAGCGCGCGTGGGGCGCGAAAATTTTAATTTTTTTAGCCCGGAACCACTCGAAGCCATTTGCGCGTTTTTTGGCATTAGAGTAAAAATCTTGCTTTTTAGGGGTCCTTTTTCTTCGGAGGGGGTACGGTACCCCTCGAGCGGCTGAGGGGGTTCCTGTACCCCAGGAACTCTCTCTCTCTCTGAGGGGGTTAGAAAATAGGCCCTAAATGTTTTTGGATTGTTGCGTATAATAGGCCCTAAAATTAGAGCATGCCCTATATAATTTTTTTAAATGAGCTGAAATACGGGCTATAATTAGAGCAGGTCCGAAAATGGCTAACAGTTTTGGCGCCATATAAAGCCGTCGAACAAGTAATAATACCTGCGCCCCAAACAGGCGCGAAAATAATGCAAGTGATTTGACGACAAAATGTGACGACATGAATTGACAACATTACCAAAAACAAAACCCCGAAAATTACAGGTAATTCGGCAACGACTTACGTTCTACGCGGCTTCAATCGTTTATCCGTCAACGGTATGAGGGCGACCAGCTGACTCTCCAGTTCTAAAATTGGAAATGATTCGTCAAATCATGCAAGAAAAACAGACAGTTCCATCGAACGACAGCATATGTGCGCAGAATAAACCGGGGCTCAACTCAGTTACAGCGCTAACATCTCATAACAGAAAAAGTCTGTCGGTGTTCGCCACAGGAACTTCAAAGATCAAAAATCGGATGCGGCACCAGTGTGATGAACATTAATCTCAAATTTCCGGTGCCAAACCAACGCACCATGCGGTATCCTTCCGGACCCATTACAACTTGGACATGGCACACTACCGCCCATCAGCTCTGTATAGGTGTGCCCACTTTGATGCATCGAACCACTGTGACTGCGTGGGGTGTACGCATTGGATTCGTGTTCGGCCGCTGCTGTGTGAACAGGAAGCAATAAAAATTGTGAAAAAGTCAACCCGGACATTTATGAAACTCGGTGATCGGTCCTGCATTAGTCACACGAAATTTTTAAATTATCGATGTACTAACGAATCTTACCGGCGTCACTAGTTTCGACCAGGATAAGTTTGTTTAATTTACAGTGGGAGCAACTCCCACGCTGGTTGAACGTTGTGGCGTTGCAAATTTCAAAATTTCTTCAATGCAAAGTCATGTGCCCAGAGCAGATCCGATCAGTGATCACCAAGTTTGGAGCTCATGGTGCATGAAGTCCGTAAAAACAAACAGAACTAGACATACTTTCCGGCGTGTTGTGCCATATCCTATCGTCAGACATCTCTCCGTCACTGGTGCTGGCCCGACTGCGTGATATGATGGGCAACCTGTCACTCATTCTGCGAAAACTGTCACGTAGCCAATTATTGAGCATTACCGGATTTGACGAGTGTTATTGCGATCACATTGTCCGCTAAATTATGATCAACAAATTAAACGTTGCGAAATTTGCTCCAAAAGACAGATAAAACATCTGAACAAACACTGACCTTGACGGAGAAGGGGAAAATATAAATAAATTGTAGTCGCCGCAGACTAGCAGGTGACAGATGGAAACCAACTGGTGTACAAGATAAGACAATCGCACCATGGTTATTACATGACATTCACTTTATTGATTTTATATGATATTTATTGCGCTTCGAAACAAAGTGAAAAACATGAGTGCACAACAAGCACAATGGTGAAAATTGTAACATACAACTGGCTAGAGCAACACAGCTGTGCACATAGCAGCCGGCTAATTTTGGGAGCTCAATTTTGAATCATCAGTCCCAGATGAGCACCACTCAAACTGTGTGCTTGGGTTGACAGTTGCAACGGACCATTTCGGTTGTTCAACGGTCTCACGGGCGTTTAGGTAATTTTCCAACACTGTGGGAAGTTGCAGTCGGCCCTGTAATTCAATTAATATTCAACTTCTATTGTCGTGCTGCGCACCATTGCCACAACGAATGAAGAATAACGAAACCTCCCACGTGACTATTCAGTAGCATTAAGTCCAACTATTACTATAGTAAATTTCCAGTTTCCTTGCCTCATGCATTTTACAGACAAAGGGAAACTCCCGTTCGAAGTCGAAGCAGGCAACAAGCTCAAAGCACAGTCAACAAGCCACGCAGGTGACACACACACAGCTTGTGCGCCTGAAACATTCGAAACGCACACGAGCCAGCTGCGTGGCTTCTTGACCGTGTGTTGACTATTCAGTAGCATTAAGTCCAACTATTACTAGCACAAAACGAAGAATACCCAAAATTCTGTGCTGCGTTTGCACCAATTTCACTTGCGTGTGTGCTCAGGGCTTTAACGCACGGTGCTAATATTGCAAATGTATTAACCTTTCTCAACTGCGCAGTCTCCAACACAGCAATGCACAGTCTGGTCGCAGCTATAGCCGTTCCATTACAAGTGTGAACATGTCTGAGCTCCATGTCTGGCTCGGGTCGTACGTATTTGACGCCCAACCTTCGTGCCTGATAATCAAGGCAATTGGACGCGGAGGACAACTCGCCCCATTGCCTGCGTCCGGGCAGCCAACATTCGCAGTCGAATTTCCGATGCGCTGGCGCACCGAGCTCGTGACTCGGCATGTCAAGCACTCTGCAAGTTTGATTGGGTTCACTTATGTTTCACGCAAATATGACCAGCGCAATCTGAAACATTGCGGTGGTTGATCAAGCTTGATCAGGAAAATAACACTGTGTCTGTGACTCACCTGAAATGCAATTCCAACTTCGACAGTAGCTCTGTCTGTATTGACACCAATTCATTCAGCGCATCCTCACTTTCCGCCCCAGTCTCGTTTGCAGTCACAATAAACATTTCGGCCTGACAATTTCTTTATTGATTCTGACTTTTCCCAATGTGTAGGCTATCACGAAGATGTTATAATACCTTGGTAAATTCATGCACGCGATATATGCCCAGCTCCTTGCCTCTGCCGAAGGCTTCCGGTCGAAAGCACCTGCTGATCGTGAGAAATTTCAATGGCAAATTTTCGTACTTTAAGGTCTGTCCCCTTATGAAACAGGCAACGCCCATCTCTCCAGTTCCAGACAGGCATTGGTTTGGGTCTGAGCCGAGAGCATAGACAAGGCCTTGCGAGTCGCGATCCATGAGACCACAATCTGAATGGATATCTTTGGTCATGTTGCTGTTTAACGAATCAAAAAAACAAAAGCTTGCAAACCTCTGTCAATCGATCGGTCAAACTGGTCTGGTACGACGATCGGCACAAAACCGCGATCCATTCCAAGCACAGTATCCCTACCGTAATCCAGCAACGCCCGTTCCAAGCGAGCACCGGACCCGACGAAAGCATATGCGCGGTCACCAGCTGAAAGTCGTTTTTTTGGAAAGCTAGAAACTTTCACCAGAAACAGAATAAATCACCCGGACCAACCAGCATGTCTCAAATCGTGTTGTCTGAGCGTGCGCCAAGCGTTCAGTAATTTTTCAGCACGGTGAACTGGCTTTTCGGGATGCACTCGTTCACCGACCGTTCTGAAATAATGAATAAACATGCGTATTTCACTCATGAATCTCCAAATGAAAAATAGAACACGCAAACTTGACACAAACGGGTTCCTCCCCATTTGGAACATCTGCATGTGTACTGTTCGGTATTTCCATTGCCAAATCATACAAATCGTTCCATTTGCGAAGATAGTCAGATTCAGACAAGGACCTTGGACCCCCATGCGTAATCAGTCGCTGCAAATCAGCCCACGCATTGTGCAGGGCGTCGATATCACCTCTCTAAAAATGAAACAGGTACTGAAAAAAACCGTCTTTGGCTTATGCATCTCATGACTGATGAGGACCCGGATGCATTGTCTCGTGAAAGGGTCCGAAACTATATATGCAGCTTTGGACTACTCTATTATTATAAAAATTGCTAAATAAAACACTGCTATACACTCCTTTTACCCCCAAACAACAGACCTGTTTTCGCGCTCGAATGTTGCTGCGAATTCCTTCGACATTCCTCGGATCCAAAAGATAATCAAAGTCCAACTCCGGCCTTTGCGTGGAGGTTGACGGTCTTGAGCTCATGCATCGCACAATTGGACGAAAAAATCCCAGTAAGATTGTAGCCCTTCGACAAGACATTTTCGGACTGCAAACAAAAACTTGACAATGAACAATAGGCACAACATAAAAGATACAACAGGCGGGTATGTTACACCCTCATTCTGTATGGATAAGATGAAAGACACGTACAAACCAGTTAATCTTTATTCATAAACCTGCCAAACAACCACGAAACTCGAGAATAGAACCAGTACCGGATGGAAAACCTCCGAAACGAGGCAGTATGCTTTCAAAAATATCAGAAATCAATCGATGAACAAAATGTCAAGTTTTGCTTCTTCTCCGTGACACCCAACTCTCGTATTTGTTCAGTGCGGCCGTGATTTGTTGGTCGAGATGTTCCCGGTACTGAAATACCAACATCACATTTCAAACAGAATCGCATTATGTCCTCAATCGAAATTGATACGAAGGTTCTTAGAGCTCACATCAACCTTGAAATCAATCTTCTTGAACGCGGGATCCATTCGATTCTCTTCGAATTTATTGATTGTTGTCATCATACGTTCCAGCTGTAATGAAATATCGAAATATGGTTGGTTCGAAACCAGCCAATTTTCAAAAGATAGACCAAAAGCGAACCTTCTTCTCGGTTTCAGCGGTTTTCACAGGAAAGCACGCCCAAAAATGTCTAAGCAACTCGGTCAACGTGGTGTAAAGCGATGTGACAGTTTCAGTAACGTTTGGTTCACGTTCTAAAGAAACAGCACGAAAATTGTACGAACAAAATATTGACAAAACACAACAAGTTGGTAAGACTAACCAGGAGGTTCAGACGCAGTTACCTCCTTGGAAAACGATCGAAGCACTTCACCACAAGCGTCAGTCAAGCCGGTTCCCTGAATAAAAAGAAGGCAATTTTGCCAAGAGCAAGAGAGAGACACAAAACAAACAACAATTTCGTACCATAGCTTGATGACCATCCATTTTCAAAACTGCATTCAGCGCAGATTTCAGAGCAGCAGGATCACACGACTTTGTCTTTTCAACTGTGCTATAGTTTGAAATTTCTGGTTGCGCGGTGTGGATTTTCAGTGGCGTGGAAGTTGGACTTTCATTACTTGCCTCGTCTAGCCGATCGCTGGCACGACGAGGCTGAAACGCCAAAGCGAATTGTGAATCACACTGGTTTTTGCTGCAGTTGACACTTGAGGCTACGAATTTACGAAATACGGTACTTACCCGTTTCGCGACTGGCTGCATCGTTCCATTAGTGACATTCTCGGTCCTTTTCCTGTTCATAACATTGCCAACGGACTTGACTTTGCCTGAATCTGCGCGATCAACAGCAAGACCACCATTGCCACAGTCCAGCACTCTGGCACTGTGATAGTTGAATCGACGGATTATAGCTGCCTTGGCTGCGTTGCTGTCACGTGACGTGCTCGGCTCCTGTGTGAATTGTGCGGTAATGTGTCAACGAACTGGATCTCCATTGATACGTGGCTCAAATGAGCTATTTCACGCACTTGTTAATTGTCCACCATTAAACAGATTTTTTCTAAAAGTATAAACTACGAACACATCACGAACATCCAAGCGGCCGTAATCCATATCATCGGCGAGCGAGATCAAATTGAAATTCGAATGTTTGTGGTCAGCAGCAGTTGAGATCAGTTGATTCATCGCTGCAAAATTCACAATTTGTCAGCTAAAAATGGAAATTGAGTTCACGGAAGACATTGAAGAATTCCTCATTAAATTCCTACTTTCATCATCCAGCTTCAAACATTTGGCGAAAACGTCTTTCGGACCCAAACTCTGCGTTCGGTCGCGATGGAAGTAATGCGAACGAAAGAACTCCTCCCAGAATTCTTCCTCGCTTTTTTCACCAGGCACGAGCTCCAAGTGACGTCTTTGAACTGAAATGAATTTCACGTTGTCTAGATTGATTAGATTCGCCATTTTTCACAACATACGCACAAATTTCACATACAAAAACATTCTGCTCACCAGCTGGATAAGTCTTGAAAATCTGATATCGAATATCCGCAGTTAAATGCAGACGAATAGTATTGCATCCATCCATTTGCTGAATGTCACTGAGAAAGGCTGGCGAAACGCCAACGCTTTGTGCAGCTTGCGCATTTTTCTGAAAGACAAGAAACAAAAAATGTTTTATCCAATGTCCATGAACAAAGCAAACGGAGCCCGGACCTCGTCTTGGTTGCTCGACGACGCAAAATCTGACCAGAATTCTTTGGCGCTGAGGAACCCAGTTTCAACTAGATTTCGATACAGCTCGGCCAAACGTTTGTCGTTTCGCAAAATGCTAGAATGTTAAACAGCAATAATCCATGATTAAAAATAACCACACATTCTGAAAACCCCACGCACTCTTCTTTGGCTGTCACATGATCACGGCCGTGCCCTGTGCCAGTTGACCTGTCTGGCTCACCGACAGCGGCTGATTGCAGGGCGTTTTGAATGGCATCTTTTATTGCTTCGCGATTTTTCAGCTGAACGTCGTGTCCCTTCGGATGAGAGAACACGAAAGTCATTGGGTCGCCTTGGTGCAGCGTTAATTGCAGTTGAACTTTAGGTTTTTGAGCGGGTGATACGCGTTGGCCTATAAAAGGATCGTGTCTGCTGCTGAGCTGGGAAAGAATCAGGCCGTGCTAGGGTTAGAGGGATGTCGGGTGCAAAAAAGGTATTGGTGTCGGGTAGTGCTGTGGCTGGGGGGGGGGGGCTCCCCCAGAGGTACAGCATCTCAACCTCGCCGGTACGGTATGTGGCCCCTCCGCGCTCAGGTACAGTATCTCATCTCCCCCTCTCTGGTACGGTATCTCCCCCAATTTTTCACCTCAAAAGTGCTCTTTTTGGTCCAAAATGGCCAAAAATCGTGTCACAATCGACCAAAAGTGCAAAATTTGCGCGCTCCGCGCGATTTACGCACATTTTAATCTATAAAAATTGAATTCTTGCGAAAGTAGCATGGTACAGTATCTCCCCCTGGAATTTCTTCACCAACCCCCCCGTTTGGATCCCCAAAACTCTGGGTACAGTACCCGGTAATTTGCCGTTTTTGGCCGCAACGTACAGATCTCCCTCTCTGGATCATGATCACGAAACAAGCCCAAAACAAGGTCAAGTCGTCACCTTCACATTTCACTTTACATTTCACATCCCACCGGGAGAGGCCGACGGCCGACCCAAGTGGCCTGGTCGGGCTCGGCCGTGCCGAGGTGCCTAACGCCTGCTTCGGATCAGTGCTGTGGCTGGTGGGATGGGGGTCCCCCAAAGCACTGTAGTTCCTGGGTGGGAGGGGTCCCCCCTCGGGTACGCTATCTACCCCTCGGGTGGTACACTATCCCTCTATCTCCCCCTCCGTGTACACTATCTCCAATTTCTCCAATTTTTGCCTAAAGTGGCTATTTTTAGGCTTAAAATTGACATCTTTAGGCCTAAAATGTGTGATTTTCAGGTCAATGTTCTCAAAAGCCGCCAAAATACCGTTTTATGAAGATTTTTTCCAAAAAGGGGCAAAAATAGGTCAAATTTAAAGTGACTTTTTCCCGAATTCGGCTCTTCCCCCCTTCCCCCTTCGGGGGTACACTATCTCCCCCTCCGAAAAAACGGGGGTCCGCTATCTCCCTCTCCGGACCAGGAACTACACTGCCCCAAAGGTACAGTATCTCCCCTCGCCGGTACGGCATGTGGCCCCCGCGCTCAGGCACTGCATCTCCCCTTCTCTGGCACGGCATCTTCCCCAATTTTTCTCAATTTTCACCCCAAAAAGTACCGTATTGTCGGAAATAGAACCCGGCGGTTCTATTTTTTACTGGGATCCATAGTAGTGGCTGGGGGGTCGCGGGGGGGTTACCCCCTCTCAGTACTTACCTACCACAAAACCCGAGGG